>JAHQIV010001406.1:0-11862 GCA_030463285.1 Phytophthora europaea
GCGTGGACAGGCAAGGCGCGCTGTCGTTAGCAAGGGGCGCGCTGTTGATATCACCTCCCGTGCAGGAAGGGTGCAAGTGCGCTGCACCGGCTTTTTTTAATTTTAGGATCTGGAAGGGGATGGGCCCATGAGCCGGGGCTGTTTTTAGAATTAATCCTCGATTCACAGTTATTAATAATCCGGATCAGTTGGAATGAGAGCTTTGCTTCCTGCTTTTCCGCTTGTGGGGCAATGAATACTAGTAATGACCCGAGTGGTTGCATACTAGATGTATACAATAGTAATATTGTACTCTGGCGAGTCCGTATGCTTCTTTGCTCATTTCGCTGATGGATCTCGATGTCGGGGTAGAAGGCAATTGCATTGCTAAAAAGTATGAAACTCGGGTTACCGCTGAACGGTGGTGCATGTATCATCCTGTAAGCCACCTGGCTTGTCCTCGCCGGCGATACGTAGATAATACTTCGTACAGTACTAAAGGCGATACGGTAGATAATACTTCGTACTAAAGTACGCAGATGATATCATTCGGGTTCCAGATCAAGCGAGAAATAATGTACTTAAGTAACTTCGCAACGACTTATGTACTTAAGTAACTTCGCAACGACTTATGCTAAGATCTTCATCATCATGCTAGTCAAGACGCAAATGACACCGACATCGGCGGCGGGATTGATTGGAGGGTGATGACAGTGCCGTTTTGCGAGATGGCAGCGTCTTGGACATGCATCTGGAAATCACGGGAATGGAATTGACGGAGGTGCTTATCTACGAGAAAAATCTGTTAAAGAGGCAGTTCCGACGTGAAGCCCAACTGTGATAAATAAATGTTGTTGTGATACTCATCGACTCCAATGTCCACCCAAACTTGCCGCTACATCCGTGAAATAGGCTGAATCCAATGAATTCTTGTATTCGGTCCACATGATCTGGGGGTTTTCAGTCTACCATCGTGTAGTATCGAGAAAACACCAGCGTCGCGAACATTAGCGCGTCGATGCGGTCCAACACGCCACCATGGCCCGGAATCAGCGAGCCGGAGTCCTTCACACCTGCTGCACGCTTCAGCAAACTTTCAAACAGATCGCCTAGACGACCAAAAATTACTGCCACCACGGTGAAGGACACTTTCGTGCCAAATGAGCCGGGTAAATCAAGTATTTCGGATGATACGACCATGGCGGCGATCCCGAAGCCGATAGCACCCAGTGTGCCTTCGTAGTCCTTGTTCTTGGATAGGTGAGCAGCGAGCGGGTTGTAATACGGATACTTGGCGAGAGCTAGCGCCTTGCCTGTGATGTAGGCCCCAGTGTCCGAAGCCCATACGACGTAGAGCAACGCGATGAGCAACTTCCGGTACAGTATCCGTCGTTCGTCATCTACAAAGGACACAAGTATGGATAGCGTGCCGATAATGTAGACAAGACCCACCACATCCAGCATGAACGTCAAAAATGCTTCTGCGTTGCTCCGACAAACAGCGAACCGAAACACCAGGAAAAATACCATGCCGCTCAGGACAACGTGGATTGGTTGGAAGGCCATATTGCACGACATGTCATTTATCGGACAAGCAGCCGAGTACAGCGTCAGCAGCGTGAAAATCGCGTTCTGCATCAATATCACGACAGCGTACTGCCAGTCCGGAGAGAGGCACGCGCACATTGCGGCAATGAACCCCGTAGAGACCGTGTAAAACCATCGCGACTCGTAGAACTCGGTAACCTCGAGCAAGGGCATCTCCTGCATCGCCAGTAGGAAAACTGCGGACGACATGAAGCACAGCATCGTAGAAATACACACCGCCGCCAGCCACTCGTGTCCGCCGAAGACATACTTGGCCATGCTGGTGACCGCAGATCGTCGTAACCTCCGGCTCTGGTCTCTCAACTCCCCCTCCACCTGCTCGAGCTCTCTCGTTTCCTGTTCTTCTTGTAAGTCCCTTGCAGTGGTTGATCTTCTCACATTGTCCCTACGATGCAGCTGCGAGTTGGTGGTGCAGTCAAACACAAAGGTGCGGCTGGCCGTCACGTCACTCCCGCTGTGAATAAAGCTGCCAGTGCTGCTGCTTCTGTCACTCCTGGTATCTAGTTGAGAAGCTTCGTTTATATCAGCTCCAGCTCTCGTTGCAGTGCCCATGGAGCTCTCCAGCGCCTCCAGTTTCGTCAGCACCCTCAGCCGGATGCGGTTGGCCAGACACGCGTACTCGTACGAGCAGGTGCTGGTCATGAAGCTGCAGACGGAGGACGTCGTAATGGCTGGCGATAGCCATAGGAACACGGTCACGGCGGGCGCCAACACGGCGGCAGACAGGGTGCGCTGCACCACGTTGGACCGCAGGAAGGCGGAACATCGACTCGCCTGAGTCGGTAGAGTCGCAGTCGAGCCGCGGTGAAGGCTGTAGCTGCCATCCTGGGGAGAGTTCTGCGCGTCTGTTGATGGTCGATCCATGATCGGGATGCCAGAGGTCTCGTGTTGGATGTGGCGACGCGGCGGGTGAGATACCATCACGACGAAGGAGCTGATGGAGTACAAGTGTAGATATACCCAATTAATAAGGTGGTATAGAATGAGTTTAGAAGGGTTGGGGTCGACGAGGTGAGCCGGGCTCATTTTAGAATCTGGAAAGAAATAGAATCAGGGATTATTAAATTAGACTAAACTAAGTTAGATTAGAATTAGTTTTCTAATCTGCGAATTGCAACAACATACAGGTACAGTATCGTGAGTGGGCTGCGCCGTGAACGCAATACTAGGCGAGTGTTATACAGTATACTTGGTGTTGGCAGCTTCTCGTCAGTCGCTCAGGACTGCGACGCGTAGTAGCGTGAGAAGACAATTGTGGCGAACATGAGTGCGTCGATGCGGTCCAGCACGCCTCCGTGGCCCGGGATGAGCGTCCCGGAGTCTTTGACTCCTGCTGCGCGCTTCAGCAGACTCTCGAACAAGTCGCCCATGCGCCCGACGACTACCGCCAGCACCGTGAAGCCGACCTTCATGCCGTACGAACCGGGCAGATCCAGCAACTCGGACGCCGCGACCATCGTGACGACCCCGAAGATGATGGCGCCTAGCGTGCCTTCGTAGTCCTTGTTCTTGGACAGATGCGCAGCTAGCGGGTTGTAGTACGGGTAGTGGCAGTAGGCCAGAGCCTTCCCGATGAGGTAGGCGCCAGAGTCCGACGCCCAGACGATGCACAGCAGCGCGATGAGCAGCTTCCGATACAACGTGCGGTGGTTGTCGTCCACAAAAGCCACGAGAATCGACAGCGTGCCAGTCACGTAGAGCAGACCCACGATGTCCAGCATGAAGCTCACGAAAGCCTCGGCCCGACCCCGAGTGGACGCGAAGCGGAACATGAGGATGATGGCCACGCCACTGAGGAAGATCTCCGAGGTGCCCACCGCCAAGTTGCAGTTGAGCTCGTTCATCGGACACGCCGTGGAGTGCAACGTGAGGGTCGTGAACACGCCGTACTTGACCAGTGTGATCACCGCGTACTGCCAGTCCGGCGTCAGACATGCACACAGCGCGACCACGTATCCAGTCGGAAGAGCGAAGAACCACCGGTACGTGTAGAACTCGGTCGACTCGAAGTCCGACACCCATTGGACCGAGAGCAGGAACCCCGTAGACGTCAACGCGCACACCGGAACCGACACAAACGCCGCCGCCCACCACACGCGGCCGTCAAAGTGGCGCGCAGCCAGACTGGTCACCGCACAGCGGTGTATCCGGTCCTCCTGATCTCGCAGCTCGTCGTCCACGATGGCGATCTCTCGGTTCTCCCGCTCCTCCTCCACTGCTCGCGCGTCAGGCTGCGAGAACCGCGTGGCTCGTGTGCGAACCGCCGAGCTGTTAGTACTAAACAACGCCGCGCTCTCGATGGACGACCTCGGCTCCAGTTGAAGGGCCTCGTCCGTCCCGGACGACAAGATGCGATCGCTCCGCGTGTCATAGAGCGACGTGTTGTTGCCGCAGCGCCGACCTGTAGTTGAGCCATTGAGAGGCCCCTCCAGAGCCGCCATCTGCGTCAATATCCGCAGTCGGATGCGGTTGGCCAGACACGCGTATTCGTACGCGCAGGTGCTGATCATGAAGCTGCAGACTGTCGTGGTGGCGAACGCCGGCGACAGCCACAGAAACGCGGTCACTGCAGGCGCCAAGATGGCGGCGGACACGACGCGCTGCACTGCGTTGCGCTGGAATAACTCGGTCAATTGGCGTGGCGTTGGTGACGCAGCAGCTTCCTGCTCCTGAACGACGTAGGGCCAGTCCTCCCGCGGCGAATTCTGAATATCTACGGGTGATCGCAGCACTACGACGGACTCGCTGTCTGCTACGGCGCTGCAATACCGGTACGCGCCTTGGTCGACTGTCATGGCACTTGACCACTTGACGAATGAGCCAAATGAAGCACTGGACTGTTTAGTCGCTGAGAACGGCCACCCTGTCGCATGAGTCATGAGTTGATAGCATGTACGTATTATGAAAATACCGAACATATAGTTTCTTGAGAGTAAATGTCACCTCAATGTATTAAAATCTGAATAGATTATCCGAAAACATAAGTTTATACCGGTGCCAAATTGGACTGTACGCTGTCCACTGTACTGCAGATGCACATCATAAGGCATCATTTGAGATCATTACATTGTATTTCCAATACCAGTATGGTATCCTACCGGGCTACATGACGTGTATGCCCCTCATAAGCGCAGTCCATAGTAGCGGGAGAAGACGATGATGGCGAACATGAGCGAGTCGATGCGGTCGAGCACGCCGCCGTGGCCCGGGATGAGCGACCCCGAGTCTTTGACGCCGGCTGCTCGCTTCAGCAGACTCTCGAACAGGTCTCCCAGTCGCCCGAAGAGCACTGCCAACACGGTGTACCCGACTTTCGTGCCGATCGACCCGGGCAGGTCCAGCATCTCGGATTCTGCGGCCATTGCAACGACGCCGAAGACGATGGCGCCTATTGTGCCTTCGTAGTCTTTGTTCTCCGACAGGTGCGGGGCTAGTGGGTGGTAGCACTTGTAGTGGAAATGCGCGAGTGTCTTGCCCACGAGATAAGCGCCAGAGTCCGAAGCCCACACGACGTACAGCAAGGCGATCAGCAGCTTCCGGTACAGCGAGCGTTGGTTGTCGTCCACGAACGCTACGAGCACGGACAGAGGGCCGATGATGTACACGAGACCAAACACGTCCAGCAGGAACGCCACGAAGGCTCCAACGTCATTGCCGGCAAATGAACAGCGGAACGTTAGGATGACCACCACCCCACCCAAGAAGATTTGCCGCTTGGACACCGTCAGATCGCAAATCACTCCAGTCGTGGATATGCATGCAGCGGAGTGCATGGTGAGCAGCACGAAGATCAAGTAGTGCACCAGCGTCACCACGGCACACTGCCAGTCTGGAGTCATACACGCGCACAGTCCAGCGACGAAACCCGTGAGAACTGCGAAATACCATCGATACGTGTAGAATTCGGTCGCCTGAAGCCCCTGGATCCATTGTACCGTCAAAAGGAACGCGGCAGACGATAACACGCACACGACTGCCGCAACACAGACCGCAGCTCGGGCCTCATGGCCACCGAAGTAACGTTGCGCGAACCTGGTTACTGCTCTGCCATCTTCGCGGTCGCTTGGCTCGCTCGAGGCTTCACTCCAGCATTCAAACCATCTCGAAGGGGAGTCGTCTCTCCTGCCTGTCGTCGCTATGGGGCTTGATGGCGCAGTAGTAAAACCGGAAAAGGCTGCGGATGTGTGTTGTGTTTCTTCGGAAGTCGCTCTCCCAACAGCTTCACCACCGCCGGGCAGGTTTTGATAGTGCACGCGGCTCCTCGCGTAGTCGGTTCCTTCAAGCGTTTGCACTGCCGTCAGAATTCTCTGTCGGATTCGGTGCGACAGACAAGCAAACTCATAGGAGCATGCACTAGCAGCAAAGCTGCACACCGTTGTGGTTGCTAAGGCTGGTGAAAGCCACAGGAATGCAGTCACAAGTGGCACCAACACAACTGCCGATGCGATCCGTTGAGCCGCATTGCTGTGAAAGATCCTCAGGGTTGAACGCCGGTCGACAGTAGAATTGCCTTGCACTTGTGTTGTCGAGGACGCGCCTTGAATGTACGGGAAACTTTCTTGCGGTGAGCGCAGCATCTGAGCGGAGTCCTCACTTGGCATCACTTCAGAGCGGCAGGAACCTCAGTTGGACTATCTCGGATGTAGCTCTTGAGACCCGACGTTAGTAGCCAAAGATCATAAAATATTCATACTTAGACATCTTGGTGCATCGAGTATTTCATCCGTCGAGCTTAGTCATCACGTATGCAAGGCGTAGTAGCGAGAAAACACGACTGTGGCGAACATCAGCGCGTCGATACGGTCCAGCGCACCGCCATGTCCTGGAATCAATTTTCCCGAATCCTTCACTCCCGCCGCGCGCTTCAACAGACTCTCGAACAAGTCTCCTAGTCGACCAGCGACCACTGCGATCACTGTATACGCCACTTTTGTGCCGAACGAGCCCGGGAGATTCAAAATATCCGAAGCCACCACCATAGCGGCGATCCCAAAGACAATTGCCCCTAGTGTGCCTTCATAGTCCTTGTTCTTGGACAAGTGCGGAGCTAACGGGTTGTAGTACGGATAGTTGAAAAAAGCGAGCGCCTTGCCGACCAGGTACGCGCCAGTGTCGGATGCCCACACAATGTACAGCAGCGCGATAAGCAGTTTCCGGTAGAGGATTCGAATGTCGTCGTCCACGAACGACACGAGGATGGAGAGAGTGCCCGTGATGTACACGAGCCCCACCACATCCAGCATGAACGTCACAAACGCTTCCGCGTTGCTGCGTGAGGACGCAAAGCGAAACACGAGGACCACCAGAAACCCAATGAGGAACACATGCGACGTCGCGACGGCGACGTTGCAGTCCCCCTGGTTCATCGGACAGGCAGTCGAATGCAGCGTGAGGAAAATAAACACCGCATACTTGATAAGCATGATGACTCCGTACTGCCAGTCCGGCGTAAAGCACGCCGAGAGTCCGACCACGAACCCCGTCGCGATGGCGAAAGTCCAGCGGTACTCGTAGAACTCCGTCGTCTGGAGCTCTGGTATCCTCTGAATCCAAAACAACAGCGTCGCGGTGATCACGACGCATATCAAGAGCGCCACCCAGACTGCAGCCACCCATTCATGCCCTCCAAAATACCTCGCCGCCAGCTCCGTGACCGCGCACCGGTTGAGTCGGTCTTCCTGGTCTCTCAACTCGCAGTCCACCACAGCGATCTCGAGCTCCTCTCTCTCCTCCTGCAGTGCACGTCCGTTCCTGCGTATCCTCGTCGTGGTCTCACTGCTAGTCCTCGGCGTCGGCGAAGCCTCAGCCTCGTCCTCAGCCTCCTCAGCACTCACACTGCCGCTCCTGGTGTGGTGGAACAGCGTGTCGCTACTGAACCTCGAGCACCTGGTCGCCCCTTCACTGGTGCCTTCCATCGCCTCCAGCCGAGTCAGAATCCGCAGTCGGATGCGGTTGGCCAGACACGCGTACTCGTACGAGCAGGTGCTGGTCAAGAAGCTGCACACTGTCGTGGTGGCGAAGGCCGGCGACAGCCATAGAAACACCGTCACGGCAGGCGCCAACACGGCGGCCGACAGCACGCGCTGCACTGCATTGTGGCGCAAGAACTCGGCGCAGCGGGACCTCGACGCGTCTCCATTGCGCCACGCGGTGGTGGACGGGGACACCTCTTCTGAGTATGGGAAGTCCATGTGCGGCGACTGCAGCGGCGTGCACGTCACGGATATCGACTCAGTGGGCGACATGATGGAGAAGTAGACGGTCTGTGTGTGTGTGTCCACCCCCAAGAGCTCCGCTTAATCTGTGGTCTAATCTTTCTGTGTGTGGCGACTAAAATGCTGGACCGCGTAACATGATGACGTGCATCGGATGGTGGTGGAGGTTTGTAGGATTTGTATGGTTGTTGTGAGACTAGACAACTTCAACGTCGGCAACTTTTTAGTCACTAGCTGGCTATTCAACTGGAAGAAAAGCGATGGAGAGCGATGTAATTTGACTCGGATGGTGTCGACTATGTGTGACGACATTGAGCGGCTCGACTCTACGTACGGGTGGCTGGTTGCTCAGGTGGAGGCTTTGGAGAGAAAGTGGAGTCATCTGGACGCGCAACTAGCGGCGTCCACTCCTCGAGCGTACTATGATCGAGTGCTGTGGAAGTTGAATTGCACTGGTGATGGATGTTGCGTTGCTGCTGGAGGCTATAGGCAATGACTCTGGGTTTCTAAGCGACTCTGGGGTCAGGGAGCATGGCATGGGCGAGGCCAGCACGGGGAGATTCGTGACGCTCCAGGAGAGACCACGACAGCCACAAGCTCCAGCAGCTGGACAACCAGTGGAGGATGCAACGAAGAGCAACACGTTGGGGGCGTGGATGAAGTTGGAGGGCAAGTGTGGCTCGCGTCAAGCTGTCATGGACCACGTGCAAAAGATGGAGAGCGGCATCCCTCAGATAGAGGCTGGACTCGCGGCCGTAGCACCAGAGAAGATGCTCAGTCGACTCAAGCAGACGCTTTCGTGGGTGGGGGGCATTGAGCTGCTACGTGAAGCTCTCGATGGACTTCCAGTGGGTGGGTCGGAGTCAGGGACGATCACGAATGTACGGCAGCCGTGCTGCTTGAGGCGGAGGCTGCGCGAGATGCCGAGTCGAGTATGGCAGCGCTGATGGAAAGGGTGAAGAAGATGGAGCCCATACAAGTAGCAAACCCGCGTCCGCGCATTGTCGGCCTGGTATGGGGACTTCAAGTGAAGGAGGTCAGGAGCAAGCACCTGGTGAACGCGGAGAGCTGAAAAGACCGGCGACGCGCGCAAGCGGACCGACAACACGCTCCATGGGAGACAAGGCACTTTGGCAAGGGTGAAGCCTTCTACAGTTAAGCGCGGCGGGGGGGGGGCTGAAATTTGTGCGCACAAGGAGATTTATGAGTGGTCTTGCATGCAAACATATTTTATGTATTTTACTTGCCATTACCACCCTTCGAAGTGCTGTGCTACGCATTATGTTTAACGTGTTTTCTATTTGTCACTCGTGGCTTCTACTCCAGTTTCTTCGAAGTTGTTGCTCGAGCTTAATAAATTTTAATGCCTTCAAAAGAGTAGTACTTAAGTATCGGTATACTTGTAGTGAAGCACGAGTGTCAACGCATGAGTTTTCGGCTGCAACTTGCAGCCTGCAAGAGCTTCGATTCGCCTCCATTAACTTAAATACTTCAGTAACATCAAGCTGTGTCTATCTCAACTGCTGAGGTCGGTGCTGAACGTGACGGTGGCCCACAGATCGGAGTCGCCACTGCCTCTGCTGTCATCCACTGCAGTGGTCTCGCGTGCTCGGACATACAGATAATACTTGACGAAAACGATGGACGTGAAGAGCAGCGCGTGGGATCCGTCCAATGCTCCACCAAAGCCTGGCATCAGTCGACCGCTCCATCGAACCCCCGACGCCTTCTTCAGCAGTGAAAGAATTATCCGCCCAAATCGCGCCATGAGCACGCTGCCAGTCGTGAAGAGGACTTTTGGCAGCACACCACCGGGGACATCCAGAACCGCGCCGCCAAAGACCAGCACGAGGCTGCCAGCCGCGATTGCACAGAGTGACGCTTCCACATCCAATGTCACGACAATCCGCGATGGCAGCAACTTCATGTGAGCGAGCTGGTAGCGGAACATGATGGCTTCGCAAACGTAGCCGGCGAACTGCGCCACCCACATCGCACTCAACATCCCAAGCCAAATCGTAGCCCACGTCGCGTTGTGATCAGTCGGATCTACCATCGAGATGAGCAGTCCCAGTGCTCCAGCAATGTACACGTAGCCCAGCAAGTCGAGGGTCAACGCTACTACAAGGTTAGCAGGTCCACGTGCGGAGAGTGCGTGGACCAACACAACCGCCATGGCGCCTAATACGAAGGTCTGCAGAGACGTCAGCGGAGCTGCAGTGCACTCGAATTTGGCTGCCAGCGGACAGTTGACCGCGTTCAGCAGCAGCACCTCAAAGGCAGTCTTCTGCACCACCAACGAAAACGCGCGAGGCCAGTTGGGACAGCACACAGCGCAGAGAGATGCCACGAAGTTCACCACGTAGAAGTAGTACGGAGCCGACGCGATATCTCTGGGCGTACTAGCCACAGGGAACGGGATCATCGGGAACACCATAGTCGCTGGAACAGACCAGCACACCGTGAGCAGCGCAGCCACTACGAGGCGAGTTAGCCATAGGTTCCCGCAAAACAGCATATTTGCCATACCGAGTAGAACACCACGTGAAGTTTCCAACTCGAGCAAATGCACGGTAGACCGCTCTTTCGGACGCATTGTCGCCTCAGCCACTGGGTCTGAGAAGCTGTCTTTGTCGTTCGTGGTTAAGAAGGTCGTGTTTCCATCTTCGGAGCAAAGTACAGTCGAGTTGGTCATCGGCAGCGACGTAGTGGACTGCGTGAAGCCCGCGCACACGAATGAGTTCTGAAATCGCCTTCCGTCCTCTTGGTACCCGCATACGACAGATGCATTGCTCCGCGTGCTAGCTCCGATCACGTCACCTGCGTCCTCTGGTCCTTCGTTTCCTTCGTACCACTGGTAAGTGGCTAGCAACTGTGCATGAATCCGGAACGACAGCCACGCATGCTCGTAGCAGCAGACACACAGCAATATCGTTGTGAGCAACGACGCTGCTAGAACCGGCCAGAAAATTAAGCCGCATACAACGAGCGGCACCACCACCACCACTGTGCACAGTCGTAGGAACGCATTAGGATACGAATGGCCACAACAGGACCAGCTCCCGTAGATGCTCTGCTTTCGTGACCTTGAGCGACCACGGGGCTGAGGGGGTGCAGCGTCCTGCTGTTGGAATTGTCCGCGACAATTCTGCTGTTGGCCTTCGTACTCGTCCAGAACCTCCTCCTCTTCTTCTCGCACATCAACCGTCTGAGTGCGACTCATACGAGTCGGCGAAATCGGGTTGAACGGATCTTTCGACCTCGCTGAGCCTACCGGCAGTGCTCCTCTAGCCCGAACACTACGCTTGGCAGTGTCCACCGCCTTCCTGTACCGTGAACTGGTGAAGTTAATGTGTCCCTGGCCGTCGAGCGTCGGGACTCGATCCGTGGGTGTGACTTCCTGAAAGTCTCTTCCGTTCATGGTTGGGGTCGTGCCTCGAAAGTCGGCGGTTGCGACTTCCTCCGTCCTGCTCTTCTCTCGTGTCTTGCGTCGCGAGCGAGACCTGGATCTGGAATTGGACGAGTGCGACGTCCTGGAAGACGCCGTCCGGGTCGTGGAATTCACGGCCGGCACATTGTCCTCGTCGATGTTGAAAAGTACCGTCCGGTTCGAAGCGGTACGCGAGGTGGCCATCTCGGACGTCTGGAGCGCGAATGCTCAGACAACCGAGAGCGGAGGTCGGCCAGAGAGTGCTCGATTGAACGTCAATTTTTCAGTGGGTGGGTTGGGCCCGGAATTGCAGGGGAAAGAGAGGAAGACAGGGGAAGAGCGGCGAGATCGGGAGAGAAATAGACCAGGACATGTGCGCAGGAAACACATGGACCTAAAGTGCAGCGTTGCGCTCTGGCTTTGGGATTTAGGGGTGTTGACGTTAGCCAATAAGAATGCAGCGATGAGTGTCGAGTTTATTTACCGGATGATCGTTTTTATCCGGACAACTTCAACGTGAGGCCTGCAGCATTTGGTCCCGTTCGCCATGAGCAGGCATGTCCAGAGGGGGTACTCAGTACAGAAAAAAGACGGAATGCCCATTTGAAAGTCTCCAGGACTACCCATTCT
>JAHQIV010001407.1:0-11858 GCA_030463285.1 Phytophthora europaea
ATAACAGGTGATAAGCTGTTGGGTGGCTCTCTAAGACGCCACGCACTGTATTACATCCAGCAATACCAAAGCGGTAAGCTAGATAGAGAACCAAATGGCGCTGGGCTGTCCACGAGCTCCTTCCAGCCGGAGTACAATCTACTGTACACATGCTGCAAGCGCACGGAGGCTTTCCACGTTTATGTACCCGTGGCCCACGGGTGAGTGGAACCCAGCAATGGACCGTGGCTGCCTGCCTCACCGAGAAAAGCGGAGGTCCAACACGCTGGTGTTCACCTCGTCTGGCCTTGATCTGACCGTCCCTTAAGGCAGACGCGACGTACATGTATCGACGATTCCCCACCGAAGTGCGCCAATAATTGGTCCAGTTGCAATGGCGACTGCAAGGAGGTTCTCCGGCTCCAGCTACAGATGAACCGGATGTTGTGCGCTGCCGACTGCCGTGCTTCAAAGCGAGCAACCTGGGCCGTCGTACATCTCCGTGGCGAAAGATTAGAAGTCGTGCCGGCCACCAAAGTGACGAGGTGGACTGGCCATGATGGGAGTCATGGGACCCATCGACGATGTAGGTCCTCTCGACGATGGGCAATGGCATCGTTGCCCTCGGATAGCCCACCGAGACTGTACAGACCCAGAGGACTGTCATTTGATGATGCGGCTGACAGTCGGGGCTTGCATTTGGCAGCGGCTTGCTCGAAAAAATACTCTCGGGATCGGCACACTGCCTGGAAGGTCCCATTCTGTAAGTCTCTTTTTGCGTGGATTCGGTTCCGATGGAAAGTGACCGAGCAAGTGACGCTACGCTTGGATCGACGCTGAACACTCGTGGCCGAGCAAGTGACGCTGCGCTTGGATCGACTCTGTACACTCGTGAGGTGATCACCTGAGGCTGACTATGTATGTACATGAACATGTACGGTGCCGCTGGGAAAGAGAGACAGGCCCACGCAGGCTGGCTGGCCCAGCAGCTATTAACGAAGAAACTAGCGCGTCTGCTGTAGTCGAGGCAACATCAGTTACATTCACTGCTGCGCCCTACTGAAAAAGGAGGGGGTGAAAGTCACATAAAACGACCATCGGAGGCGAGCGGTTGCGAGGTCGCGTAGCCGCAGCAAATCCGCGCGGGGTGCCCGCGAAGCAGGGCCGCGCGGTATTTGAGGAGGCGGGCCCAGCGCCGAGCATTCCAGCGAGCCGAGCACTGCACTGAGAATCTTTTTCTTGCAGGAGCGCAGCGACTGCCTTTTCGTAGCAAAGCCCAAGGCCGCGATGGCATCGGTCCTGAGGAGGGATAGGTTAAAGTCAGGTGTGAGATATTCAATACAAACAGTAAGTTTAAAAGCAAAATGTGACGCGGCGAGTTGGGCGCAGTAAGTGCCTTATTCTATTGTGCGAAGCCAGCGACTGGCTGAGGCGGCGCGCTGACACGCAGCGCTGGAGGCCAAAACCACAGTCTGGCCAATCGACTGTAACTTTTCAGGGAGGACCCGCGCCGTGGTAGGCCGATCTGATGCTCAATATTTTCGACGAGCCATTGCTAACGCGGTTCCAAAAGGCTTTGTTGTCGTGGAATTCCAGCAAGCCGCCCGCAGCATTACAGTGCGGCGCTCAAAACTTTCGTGGTCGAACTCTATGGCGCCCCAGCTCGCAAGGCTGGCGTTTTCGCTGAAGCTTTGTAGATGGTGCTGGGCACGATGAACACTGGCCGACAGGCACCTGAGCACCTAAGTCACAATTAAGCATCACCCTCTCCCCCAACAGCAACCGAAATCCTCCCGCAGCGGATCGAGTTCTCGTCACGCTTCCAATGAATCAGTGCATTGGCAATGATGTCTCGTACACGATACTCCTCAACATTAAAATGTTTAAGCCAAAATCGACGGGAATCGAGCAAGCTAGCTCCAGTTTTCCAGCCTCCAGACATAACGTTATCTGGTTGTACTATAGAACCTTGCAACAGAAATACTTTAAATTCATCGGTCGAGTGTTCCTGTGTACTTCTATCAATTACTGTACTGGACATGGAGTTCGACCAGCGCAGCTCAGCTCGGTGATCCACCGACTGTTTGCCGCCGTTCCGACCCGGAACTTCCGAGCAACATCCTCGTGACGACGCGCGCGCTCCGCAGGCTCCGGTGATGAGCGTCTCCATAGCCGTGGCGTCAATTACAGATGAAATCGCGCCACGGATGTACATGTACAGTACAAGTGGTGCCTATCTTTGACGCTGCCGTCCAATCGAGGAGCTGCAAATGCTGCAGCTTGTTCATGTTGTCGTGCTTCAACAACGCCCGTCACGCGCTACAACGTACTGTACCTACTAGTACGTACTGGCACATGGATTAGTGTTGGTGGATAGGCACCTGGTGGACGATAAGGACGCACCGCGTGTGGGGTGCCGTGCGAGGCTTGGTCTCCACCTAAAGTCTCTACATGAATCCCCGAATGTGGTCGCCGCTGCAGCGTCGTCAATACTTAAGTAAGGCGAGTGGTTCTGCAGCAGTCAGCAGAAGTTCTGCTGCCTCGTTTAATCGACCACGTTTGTACGTCATTTCGGTGCAGAAATTACACTTACATGCACCGATTACCGCAAAGTGCACAGGAAGGCGCGCGCACATCCAATCAGGGGTGTTTGCAACTTGCAACTTGCAAGACGCAGGGCTCGCTGTCAAGGATCTGCATGTCCTGGAGCTTGACAGTCACGCGAGGCTCAAGCTGACGACGGCATAAGTTCATGTTCTACTGTACATGTAGTACTGTACTGTGCGCAATGTATTGATGTATGAAGTCGATGGATAAATAGGACACTACCTTCACTGGTACAGCACGAGCGAAGGGTAGTGGGCTGGTACCGCCATCGTTGGGCGTTCGCAGAGTGCTGATGCAGTCGAAGCGAGCGTAGTCATGGGGTCAAGACACGAGAGCAGGGAGCGCTGGTGAGGTAGCGTCGAGCCCACCATGTGAAGACTCGGCTGATTGTGCTCTGAAGTGAAGCTGCTCGGATTCACAAGGAAGTCGATGGAGAGTTTGGACTTGGGCGACGTGGTGGACCTGGTGGGGCTTGACTGGGTGGAGCTGGAGGAAGGAGACCACGAGTCTTCGCTCGACGACTGGAGCTTGGAGTGCGACTTGCAGTAGCCCCGGACCTGAGCGAACTTGTCACATTTGGCAACGTTGCAGCGGCGGCCTCCACCGTGCGAGATGCAGAAGCCCTTGGACTGAGCCAGCTTGGAGCAACCGTCGAAGGCGCATCGGCGGCCGCCACCGTGTGCGATGCAGAGGCCGCGGCTCTGAGCCAGCTTCTTGCAGCTCGGGTCGCGACACCGGGAGCCACCGCCGTGCGCTTTGCACAGACCGCGGGTCTGCGCGAACTTCTCGCACTCTGGCAGACGACAGCGAGCACGGTTGGCGTTACGGCGAGTGCTTGACGTCGGCATGGTGGATCAATCAATCGACTGAGCTTTTGGAGCTGTGTGTGCGCGAGTTGGCAAATACCGGAGTGAACGGAGCTGGTGGAGAATTTTGTTTGCGTCCACTCGCGACCAAGGCGGACAATCCCCGAGAGCGGCCGGTGAAGGTCCTACGGCGAGCAATCTCCATAATCCAGTACATATGTACCTGATAATCCCAAATCGACATTCAAGTGCTACGCACCAGCAATGCGCTCACTATGCCGCGTTGGTGGCACAGGGCGACGCCTTTCTCGGATAGACTGGTATAGCCAAACGAACTTAATTGTTTCCAGCTTGGTTTCCACGCCACCCACTGCGAGCGACGATCCGGCGGCGCCTGCTGCGGCCTCCAAGCTGGACAACTTCGGCGGTGAGGAGCGCAACGTGCTGCTCGTGTACTACCTGGGTGGTGTGACCTTCATGGAGATCGCTGCGCTGCGTCATCTGTCCCGCCAACCTGACTGTAGGTTATCCGCTTTGTGGCAGCCTTTTGTCTACAGCTTGTTAGTGCTTATTTGGTTTTATTTGACGATTCTTGTTTGCACAGGCCCGTACGACATTATCGTGGCTACGACTAAGATCGTTATCGGCGACACGCTGCTCGAGCCGTGCTTCGACAAGGAGGGGCTGCGCTTCCTGAAGCTGTAAATTGTGCGCGGCTGATGGATAGAGGGTAACGTTTGCGTGGATTTTAGTTTCTGAATATTGCCGCCTTGGGCTTACTGTTGCTCTCTGCTTCGATCATTCTTTGCGCTCAAGCTTGCGGGCCTCTTTGAAGTATGTCATGAACCCAGCGCTTACTATAAAGACGATCCGAACTTAACGCCGACACAACTGCAAATGACAGAATTTCGCTGAATTAATTTTGCGTTTAGAGCTGATCCAGTACATATGTACTGGATTATGGAAATTGCTCGTCCTACGGCGGGCTTGGTCTCTGTCTTTGAGCCAAGCAAGCGCAAGTGTACGTTCGATCAGACGATAGGGGTTCCCACTGGCGCTTCGAGCCCCCCCCACTTCGTGAGACTTCCGTCCAACATGACCCTATGGACTTCAGACCGTGTGGAGTGGAGACCTTGCTAATGTCGCGCTGAGACTTCCGTCCGGTCCGTCGCAACCGACTAGGTACCCCAATTCAGCCCCAGCAGTGGAACCACGTGCCCTGTCGACGCCTGTGGGGCCACCAAACACGCTGAGCCACGACGCAGCCGTGCTGATCTCTCCCGTGTGTTCACGTGTAGAGGCGTCCTCCACATCCTCGCCATCTCTCTCTCTTCCGTCCACACACCGAAGCTCAGGAATCTGTTGGGCATTTTCCTTGATGCCGTTCGTTCGAGCGAGGTGAGCTCGCGAAAGGCAAAGGCGGACTGAAGCGTGGATGCTGTTCCACATGACCCACATGATGTAGACTGCTGCTTTGGACAGCCCCCCCCCCCTCCCCATGAATATTGGCGCTGGAACTTCGAAGCCGCGCTCGAATTGGCGCTTCACCAACCGGTGCATGCTACGTTGCGCGTGCCATCGCTAGCCAAGTCGACGCCCACGCGCTCAACGTTGTGAGTTCGCTGAACTATTATAGTCAGCGGATAATAATGACAAAGGTTGCAAGACACGATCTCTGCCACGGCATGCATGGCCCTATACGCTGGAGGCTATACGCTGCCCACATGACGAACTATCCGAGCAGCGAAAATGCCCGCGCGAAAGACTGAGAAATTTGCCTGTGAAGCGCCTCGAAAAAATGTTGCGCCATCAAGTATCACATTGTACATGTAGAATACATGTACCTGGTACACTCGGAGAGCCATGTGGTAGCTCGATAAGACGGAGTTTGCCAGAGAGTTCGGCCAGCCGCCGGAAGAATTACTGTGGATTGTCAACCAATACGTTGAGTGCTCTCCATGTCCTATGCATATGGAGAGGAACGGGTTTGTATCTTTGAGCGGCAACAGCCTTCGTCCATATTATCCGCTGCCAAGTTCTTGAAGCCAACACAGAGCAAGAAGCTCTTGGTCTCGGTGTAACTTACTGTAGAATGTTTGAGCACGTATTGCGTCAAGGTCAGCAGCATCTTGAACGATGTGCGCTCCTTGGCATCCAAGCTGGCCGCTCGCCAAGGTGGCGAACATACAGTCACCCAAGGATGCTAGAAAGTGAGGAAGATGGAGTAATGCAAGGTGTTCGTGTTGGTTTGTTAAATAATAAAGGTGATCTCGATGCTCGTGCTTAGCGGTAGAGCACCAGCGTCATCGGCGGCATCTTCAATTGTGGTAATGCCACAGCGGAGGTACTGGAGGCAGGGGGTTCGAGGAACGACAATAGCGAATGTTGCTTGATGAACCCCTCGCTCGTCTTGAGCTTGGGGAGGTGAATCGTCGGTGCTGACAGAAATGACGACGACCGCAATGGGGCGCTAATCATTGCCGGGGACTCGACGGGCGGCGGCGGGTTCACTAGAAAGTCGATCGAGTGCTTTGACTTGACTGGGGACATGGCGACGTTCGGACTCGCCATGGCCGACGTTGGCGGCGTCAAGAGAGCAGCGCAGGTGGGAGACGAGGGGGCCCTGAAGACCATCAGGACCTTGGCGTGGGCTTTGCAGTAGCCTCGGACTTGCGAGAACTTGTCGCAGTGAGGGATGGCACAACGACGACCGCCGCCGTGAGAGATGCAGTGGCCCTTCGACTGGGCGAGCTTGTTGCAGTTTTCAACGGTGCAACGGCGACCACCTCCGTGGGCAATGCACAGGCCGCGACTCTGAGCGAGCTTTTGGCAGTCCGGGTGGCGACAACGCGAGCCTCCACCGTGCGCCTTGCAGAGGCCACGCGTCTGAGCAAACTTGTTGCAGTCGGCGAGACGGCAACGCGTGCGGTTGCTGCTGCGACGGGTGCTGGGGGCCGGCATGGTCTCTAGAAGTGGACGAGTTGAGTTGTGCGGGATCTGGCAAATGTCAGAGTAAGGAGATGGTCTCCTTCCCAGGTCTGCGAGTCTTCTTGCTGTACATGTACGACCGGACTGCAGATGCCACATTTTGCTCGGTCCTAGCGTGGGTTGCAATTTCGGGTAGATATAGACGAGTATCATGATATCTATGTCGGCGTGCGTCGGGTCTCGACGGCCGCACGATGTCGATCACTGCGCTGGATGCCTTCCCTCAGCGCAGGAACTGGTGCAAGTTCGCCCACACACATGTCCATGCAATTTTTCGGTTGACGGTTAGTGCTCGAGCGAGGCGACGACGAGACGTGTGCGGCTGGAAGTGGGGAACCCGAGCTCGAAAAGTGCGATTACTGTACCGGATGCATGCTTATCGGAGCCGGTGGAGTAGCGCTGGAGCGATCACCATGGTGCCACGAAGCGTCCTTGCAATGCAATGCGGGGCTTGCACCGGTGCCGGTGGAGCGGTACATACAACCATTACTTCCAGCGTGGCGCGATCAGCAATCGCCGTGGCCGTCCAGTTGAGGACAGGGTCTTCACCTTGGCGAGACGATCTCCCGGCTTTGTGAGCCGGTCGCGACGGTCGCCGGGGCCAGCGGATATTCGAGAACTCGACGTTTGTGGGCGATAGACATCACGGAGCAGCACAGAACCGGCAGTATATGCAAGCTTACCGGTACAGCCCACTGTGACCGATGACCAAAAGAGCAAGAGCGACAAGTCGACTCCACGCGTAGACGGATCGCTGTCAGGACTGCTCCATGCTTACATGGTGAAAGTGTGCGTGAAGCAGGGGCGCCCCGCGCCGCTGTGACGACGTTGCTGCTGCTGTCTTGATGACGGAGTATCTGACTCTCCATTTGAAAATGTAGCTCGGACGAAAGTATCGGCCGCTCGAGTGTCCGAGTCGTCAAGACTCCGAACCGAATGGTAAGTACGTCACGAGCTTGGCGCTCGAACTTGATTGAGTCCTTGCGCTAAAGCTGACACGACAACGGCTCGACGAACGGCGAAAGACACTTCGAAGTTGAAGCACTCGACGTCCCGCGAGCTGCAGCTGGGACTGCGGCGAGCGCGTAACGCTCTGGGCTCAGGATGTGCGTCGGACGCTGATGAGGACCAAAAGGGTCTGTTAACTCCACCGTTTGCTCGGCCAACGGATACTATGGGGCACCTAGCTGCAGCTTTGCCTGCCAACGTTTCGCCAAGCGTTACTTGCCGAGTCGATCGAGACAAATCAGCTTCCGACGCCGGTAGCATGGACCGCGCCATCGCCATTATGAAGGGTGTGGTGGGGTTCCTGTGCGGGGTTGGTTTTTCAATGCTGCATGTACATGTATTCATTGAGGTGAAACGTTATTGTTGCTCGCGAACAGGTAGATCGTTGCCTAACTGTTGCTACAGTCGAGCTACACGACCAAGTCGCAGCATTGCAGCAGACACCGGCGCAGATCGGTTTCGATCGTTGCCGGAAACGCTTGATGAGAGGCTGAGTCTCGAACTTCGCGCTGCTCTCGGCCCTTCACTTGTCTTCGTGCATATTAGACTATCGGCTCACGCCACGATGGCGGCATGGGGCGAGAGTCTCGAGTATGGCCCGGCAGCCTGGAAACGACAACTTGTCCAAGCGGCATACGTGGGACTCGCGCTTCAAGCTGGCGCATAGTTTATCCAAGTCTGCATATCTTTTGCTCTAAATCTTGAGCGGTTTCGCCTAAGACATTAGCACACAAAGGCCCCCTCCTCACAGTCTCCAGTCCGCGAAAGCCCTGCTTGACCTCACTCCATCCAGCCAGCCAAACCTCTCGAGCTTTTCCCACTTCTCGGATGTCGTATTCGACACGCTCGCCAAGCCCGTCGCCGCCGTCTCCGGTACCATTCGTACCGCCAGTACCCAGCAGAAGCCCCACGTGGGATGAATACCTGGCCAGCACCACCAACAGCTTCGAGTTCGGAGGGAGCAGCTTCTCCGTCGGCTTTGGCGACCCCAACACCAACGCCACCAACGTGCGGTCCGAGCCACGTGAGACTCGTCACGGTCTCACTTATCCGACGTCGAGTGGCCCTTCCCCGTCTTATCCCGCGATGGCCGTAGCTCAGCGACGGCCACCGCTGAAGATGACGCCAATGAACCAGAAGCGTAAAGCGAACTCGCTGCCCCCGCCGTGCTCGTTCCCCATGATGTCGACCCACTCGGTGGTGACGTTCCCGCTGTCGGTGACTCGGAAGACCGTCGACATGAAGACGGTGGCCGTGACAAGCGGTGACGACGTCCCGAACGGCACGCAGGTCGGACGCTGGACCAAGAGAGAGCACGAGCTGTTCCTCGAAGGTCTGCAGCGCTTCGGCAAGTCCTGGAAGAAGATCTCGAGTCTGGTGCACACCCGCACGCTCGTGCAGATCCGCACCCACGCGCAGAAGTATCTGCAGAAGCAGTCGCGCGCCGCCATCAAAGCCGACGTCAAGGCTGCAGAAGACGCCGCTGCTCTCAAGTCTCAGCAGCAACAACGACCATTCCGTCAGGACGAGAGATCTCTGTCTCAACTGCAGCCACGGGTCGCTGCAAGTCGCCAGTCGACACTTCAGGTGGACGCTCCGAGAGTCCCAGCGCGACAGTGGAAGTCGCCGCGAGCAGGAGACCGCAACAGCACATTCGTCCCTCTTGCCTTCCCGAGCACCTTGTCAACGTCGGCGTCCAGACCCTCGTCGATGGCATCACCGTGCTCAGCCTTCCAGGTCAATAGTGTCAGTAGGCTAGACCAATTGTTGCAGGATGATAGCAGCAGCGTTCCCGTGTTTGTTGTGGACGAGTACTACACAAGCCCAACAGCCATCGAAGATGACCTGCTGAGACCCTTGTACGCTGGTGAGCAGTGGGTGCCTCGCCTCGCGCATCCAGCTGCATCCGCGAACTACTGCAACAAACGCCGCCGCCTGGACACGAGTGGAACTGCTTGTACGTCAGCTTCGACTTCGATCACCGTTGCTGTACCAGCGTTGCGTCTTGCGTTCCCTGGCACCACGTTCGAGCCATTGCCTGCTCCGGACAACCTGTCGTCGCCGAGCACAAGTCCATCGGCGTACACGCCGCGGCAATCGGCAGCCGCCGCGGTTCTACTAGCCGCTCACGAGACCGACGAGACCACCAACTATCCCAGCGCGTGGCTGTAGATACGACACCCCCTTGTTCCACGCCCTCGAGGCTCAAGGACGTTTCTGTGACGTGCTCCAGGCACTCGAGTCTTCCCCTTCTTCTATGAATTGTTCCTATCAACTCAAACCCAACTTGCATAAGCGAAATAATGAGCCTGTTGTACTTACATGAGCGTGAGTGGTCATCTTGTATCAAGCTGCGGTGCTCGCCCCCGCAGTTCCTATTCCGCCCTGTTTGGCC
Source organism: Phytophthora europaea (assembly GCA_030463285.1). Lineage (NCBI taxonomy): Eukaryota > Oomycota > Peronosporomycetes > Peronosporales > Peronosporaceae > Phytophthora > Phytophthora europaea. Next base: position 9,784 of record JAHQIV010001407.1, read on the forward strand.
TCTCGAAGAAACTGCTGCAATGCTGTGAGTCGGTCGTCAATGTCGCTGAAAGAATCAGCAGAAGTGTCTAGCAATGCTTGCGGCGGCTGCTTCCTTCGACGAAGCACGGACTTTTGCTGGTTGAGCTTCTTTGGAGGTGTCTGCTGAGCTGGTGGCGATGGTTTGCGCGGTGAAGACTCTGCAGAGCCCCTCAGAGTAGTCTGGCGACCGACCCCGCTATTTTGTGATGGTGACGGTGACGGCGAGCGCCCACGACTTCGAGAACGCGCACTGGGAGGCCCTGACCGAGGCAACGGTGAATTGTTTGACGCGCGCGGACGGCGGGTCTCAATAGGAGGTGGCTCCACCACCCGCTTAGGAGAGGCCAGCCGCGCATCAAGCTCGTGTTGGCGCTCTCTTGAGAGCCGTGAACTGCGTGATCGCGTAGAGCGCGACGAAGCTTGGGAGCCTCGGGAGCCTGCAGAGGAGTATCCACCCGCTGAGCTGTCTGACGAGTATCCGCCATTGGACCGTGGCGGTCGCGTCCGTGAGTTCGAGCGCGCCCGAGCTTCGCGCAACTTGCGCTCCTTTTCTTGCTGGTAAGCCGTCGGATCAAAGCGCCGGAAAGCTGACCGAGGCGAGGGTCGTCCTCGTCGAGCGCTTCGCGGTGTTCTCTCGCTGATACCTTCATCATCTGAAGGACCGTAGTGAGACGAGGAGGATTGAAAAGGCGTCGGGAAGACCGCACTGCTGGTTTGTTGGTGCTTAGCCATAGATGCCGCTGGGGATCGTTGTTGTCCTGTAGCAGGGGACCTTCCTCTCGAAAAACGCGAGGATAAATCGCTCCCGCGGCTGCCGTTAAGCGCTGGACGCTGACGTTGGCCTTGCTGTCCAGCTTGAGCACGCGCGATTGCAAGTTGTCGAAGAAGCTCACGGTTTTTCAGCTGAGTTTCCTCTAGCTGAGCCTTCACTTGCACCATTTGTGCTAGAGTCTCCTGTACCGCAGCGTTGCTGTCCTTCTAGAAGCCGTCACAAACAAACACTGTGCTGTTATGCCACGAGAACGCAAGTAAATAATTAATCTTGTCGCACGTACAATTTTTCGCCTTGTCTCCAATCGCTCTTGTTCCTGCTTTGCCACTTCTGTGCGGTCGTTCTGCAGAGTTGCTAGTCGCAGTTGTCTACCCCAGAAGATGCACCAAAGAGAACATCAGTTACGACCAACAAACGGATCAAATGTCCATGAACTCAATACTTCGTACTTGATCTCAGTGCGAAGTCGCGCGGTCTCCACAGTTGAATCTTCTCGAAACTGCTGGTAAAGCACAATGAGCTCTTTATTCTCTTCAATCGACGCCTGCAACCACGCCACAGTATCCGTCAACATAAACAAACTCCACCACATCATTGCATCGCTATCACCCAGCGCACCTCAAGTTCCCGCTGCAACTCCCCCGTCGAGTTCAGCACTGCACCACCACCGTCTCTCGTCCCGTCACAATACTGCTTCAAAGTGTTCTTCAAGCAGCGGTTCTCCTCTCTCAGCACGGCGTTCTCCTCCGCCAGTCGACATTCACCACCCGCACCACCACCAGCAGTAGAACACTTATCCTTCACCAGCGCCTGCTTCAGTCTGCGGATGGTGCGTTGCAGAACTTCAGGAGAGGGCGAAACTTCCGGCGTCAACGGGAGCGGGTAGTGAACTCGGTCGAACTCGACGGCATAAGTCAAAATCAGGAACCTCTTGCCAGTGCCACTCGATGCAGCACCCGTCAACCTACAGAAACAACGTTAAAAATTATAATAAATACACCATAAAAATTTAGTAAGGCGTGCTTAAGTTGCTGCAACGGAAATTGGTCGTTCCGCACCCTTCGACGGCCGTCCCGGGCTGCAATTTCCGCTGTCTGTAGAGATCCAGATCCGCCGCCGTCAGCAGGTCCACGAACACGGCGTCGCTGCGTCTGTGCAGCGCTGTGAGCAGCATCTGCACGAACACGGGGAAGCGCTTCGAGTTGCCCGTCTGGCGCGTAAGTTGCTCGATGTCCGAGGCCGGGAAGCGCCCCGTCCAGACGCTGAGCGGCGCCGCCGCGTCC
>JAHQIV010001408.1:0-11857 GCA_030463285.1 Phytophthora europaea
ACGCAGGTGGCGGGCGGCGGGCAGCGCGGGGCATCGAGATCGAGATCGAGGTTGGCGTCGGCGTCGTGGTGAAGAGGGGCGGGTAGTAGCGCGCAGGTTGCAGACTGGCCGGCATCCTGAAGAGATGCAAAGACCAACAGCTGGGGCCGACCAAGCAGAAATGAGCAAGCGAAGTGGCTCGCGCGGCCCGGCTTTCCCGCCGGAACGTATCCGATTAGGCAGGCTTGCGCGTGCGATTGGCTGGAGGGTCAGAGCCTCATTGGCCGAAAATGCCTCACACGAATTTTCTGGCCGTCGCATCTCGCTGGAAGGACGCCGTGGTTGACTCAACCGTTCTGGTGAATCACGAGCCATGGCCCATGGCCATGGCTCAAGACCAGCCATGTTGCACGGGCATCTCGTCCGCCGCTCTAGCTGGCTGCTGTTGCCGAGGCCGAAACCGCGGGTCTAGAATCGTCCAACGCTCAGCGCTGACGATTGGGAAACAGCATATACATGAAATAGAGAGGTTCTGAGCTGGGACTTGCCAATACATGTACATGTATCCGAGCTCTGGACTTCAACTGCGGGTGTTAAACGGAAAAGTGACGTTTCGCCTCGAGTCCAGCTCATCGATTCGATCCCGCGCCCAGGGTCAGGCACCCACTGGGTGGCACCCAAATGTCTCCTTCGTTGTGGTACCCTAGCGATAAATATCCCCCAGTGCACCCAGTGCACCAGGCCCGTTTTAACACAGTGCACACCACTTTCACACCAACGTGACGTCCACTACTGTACCATCCCACTTTAATTCCGCTTCTTTTTCCACCAATCCCGCGTCGCCGCCCCTTCGCGGGCGTTTCCGCCTCCAAAAAGCTCCTGGCTCCGAGTGCGGAAGTCGCAGGAAGAAGGCGGCGTCTTGCGCGGCCAATTCTGCGTCTCCAAGCGCTCCTCGGAGACCCTCCGACCATGCAGCTCGCGTGTCTTGTGTGCGAGCAGGTCGTGGTCGCGTTCCTCGCGGCGGAAGCGTGCGATTCGGCCCAGAAAAGCGCCCGCTCTGCAGCCAATGCGAAGACCCTCACGGACCCAGAAAACGCTTCGTGTGGCGGCCCTAGCGCCGCGATTTCAACGGGAAAACACGTCAAGACACCGCAGACGACGCCGGAAGACGCGCAGGTGTCTCGCTGCCGCGTTTGCGACGGTATTTACCACACGCCGTGCCTGTTAAAGCTCGATGAAGGTCTGGAACAGGGGGAAGCCGCGCGTGGGGCGCCGTTTACGTGTGCGAAATGCCGCTCTGAGGCGCAGAAACAGACGGGGAGTGAACTCGAAGCAGTCAACGAGGAAGCGCTGCCGATTCTCGTGCCGGCGCTGGCCTTCCCGTACGTGAGACGACCCTGGAAGGCCCGCAACGAAGGGAATTTAACGATACAAAGCGAAATTTCGGTGGACAACGAGGAAAATGACGACGGAGAGATAGACGAGAGTGATGGTCGTGGGTGGAGCGTGTTCTCCACTGCTGTGGAGGTCTGCACGACCTGCCGACAGGTGCAGATCGCTGCGGAGGAGAGGGACAGCTGTCTGAAGTGCCACGGCGCCAGACTGCATCGGCGCTGCGTGCTGCACCACCAGGCGGAGCATGCAGCCGCGAAGAAGAAGAAGGTGTATCGCGGAACGGGAAGGAAGAGACGACGCGCCACTGGCACGTTGGAGTGGTGTGCGCCGTGTCTGCTGCAGAACGGCAAGCAGGCCAAGCAGCTGATGGATGGATCTATTGGGACGCGCACGGTTGCGATGCTTGTGCGTGATGAAGATAAGACGGAGGAACAAGTGCAGTGGTGGAAGGACTGCTGTGTCTGCAAAGGACGCTTTTGTTTGCAGGAGTTCTGTGACCCACAGGAAACGGATTCGAGTCTGGAAGAGGTTCTCGAGCACGCACCACTGCAAGATGAAAGTGATGTTGAATGGCGTTGTGGGCATTGTGCACACGAGGCTGCTGTAGTTGCCTCGCTGGCAGGTGTTTCTGAGGCGGATGCATTGGTTACGGTGGTGATTTGTGATGGATGTGAGAGAGAATTTGAAATGGCTGCGCTTGACCCGCCTCTGACTGAAGCACCGGAGGGTGATTGGTTCTGTCCAGCTTGCAGCGATCATGGAGCTCCAGAGTCGAGCACAGTTGCAAAAGTTACAGTTACCCCCGAGCTAGAGACAGTGCTGATCTGTGATGGATGCAATCACGAGTTCGACATGGCTAGTATTTATCCACCTCTTTCAAGTATCCCAGCAGGCGACTGGTTTTGCAATAACTGCGTTTCTCAGGCAAATGGCTCAGCCTCCGGTGCTGGTAGCTCGACCGCGCCACTAGTCCCAGTGACGCTGTTGCTTTGTGACTTGTGTGATTGTGAATTTGATATGATGGCGTTAGATCCACCACTAACTGAGGTGCCAAGCGGCGACTGGTTCTGTCCTGCTTGTAGCTCCACACAAGATACTCCGAGTCGAGGCCAAACCCGCCGCCAGAAAACAAACGTTGGCCCCAAACGCCGCCGTGCGAACACACAACAAGCCTCGCCTCCAACTCCTGCTGTATCACCCCCTGTTCAAGAATCAGTGGTTACAGTCTTACTCTGTGACGGATGCGATCACGAGTTTGACCCTTTGGCACTACATCCTCCAGTTTTACAGATACCTGAAGGGGACTGGTTTTGCCCAGCATGCAGTGACGCACGCGCAGCAGCATCCACTGCTATGCAAACGTGTGTGGGTTGTGACAGCAAGTTTCAAACGGGTGGCAGCGTTGCAGATCGACTGCACCGTCCGAGCGGAACGGTGGATGGTGTCATGCTATGTGAAGCTTGTTGTAACTTGCAGGTGGGTTATACGCGCCGACGGTCAGTGTCCACAGCGAATTCTAGCCAAGGTTCAAACAGTGTGTTGCCAGCAGCAGCTAGCAGGAAGCGGAATCGATCAGTTGTACAAAGCCATGACCAAACACGTGTCAAGAAAACCAAGATAGATCTCAGTGGGCCTCCTCTGGCAGGTGAAAACCAGTCGAGTCATCATACTCCTAGCAGTATGTCTGTTGATGATAATGTTAATGCTGGCCCGCGCGTGCTCATTCCGAAGCCAATCACCATGGTGGCCTCGTCCGTTGGCTTCCGGAATGAATTTGATGGAGTAAAGCCTACAAGTGGGTGGAACTTTACGAATCCGACTGTGGTGGTTGCGGACTCAGATGATAACCTTGCTACAAGCAATGATGATGCCGAGGAAAGCGGAATTTGTATTGTTTGCGATTTCTGCTTTGGTGAATTTAAGATGGCAGACGTATTGGGTACCTGTGATGCATCTGCTGTACCCGCTCGTCCGTGGTTTTGCAAGCCGTGCCTTAGAGCTCTCAAGCGCAGCAGAAAGAAAAGGCCTCGGTTTTCTAAGCAAATGGTGCTGGAAATGCAAGTCTACGGCCGTCTTTTACGGCCGACTGCCGAGAAGGTTTCAGATATTGGAGCTGTTAATCGTCTTGGGAATCCGCCAAACTCCCGTGCGGAGCGACGTAAAATGTATGAGCTTGTTGGGAAAAGCGTGGGTATCTTTTTGCAGTGGGACAAGCAATGGGTGATGGGGCGTGTTACAGCCTTTCACGCGACACACCCTTCAATGCACCACACTATCTGCTTCGACGACGGTGTTGTGGCGTCGTTGCCGCTGTACGCGTTCCCAATGGTTATTGGAACGCGCACTATGCTTTATGTTAAGGTTCCAGCACTGCAGAACCGGTGGTGGCCTGCACAGGTACTACAACTGAATGCTCTTGCACGCAAGCTGCTATTTCCGACAGATGAAGAAGAGGTTGGCGCACGTGCGAACTTCCGCCTCGTGCGAATATTTGCGAGCAACGATGAGCACGTTGAGACTACTCAATACGTATCATGCTGGGTGCCCAAATATCTATGTCGAAGTATGAAACACTTTGTTCCGCCGCCTCCAGAAGAGCCGTCTACAGCTGGGACGACGGAAACTGTGGAAGACATGTTTGCGACGTCGTTGGAGCGGGCACACTATGAGGCGCAAGCCGAAATCGATCATTTAGACCGCGTGTTTCAAGCATTGCTTGTTGGGTTTCGACGAACGATGACAAATCCAATGCTATCAGTTCCAGAAAAGTCTGGAAAAGGCACGAAACGAGTTGGTGGGCATCCTGATGTTAATGAACGCTATGCCCAAATCGCCGAATCGATGCTAGGTAAAATCATTGAGGTCACATCAGCGGGCTCACTCAGCCATGATCTATCCCCAGAAACGTACATGGTTAAAAGGTTCGATGCTGGCGTTAAAAAGCATACAATTGTGCTTCATGGCGGTAGAGCGTGTTCAGATGATGAGAAATCAGAGACACTTGTGGATCTACTTCTCGGTACTGATAACGTTGCATACTATCTGGAAGATGCCAGTTCGTTTAGCGAGCTGGCAGTCATGCTCGAGTTAAGTGGTTCTGACGTTGGTGGAGGTATTCCAGGCGAATTCCACTCGAAAGAGCTACTTGAAAGAGCCATTATTCGCGAAACCAGCATACTTCGCGACAACGCAGCATTGGCGAACTCGGACAGGAAAAGTGGAGAGGATGCGAACAGTACGTGCAGTTGCTGCTTACTTGGGCCGGATAAAGTTCGGGACGGTGTCGATTCAAATGATGTTGTGGGAAATGGAGAACAAAAGGAAGAACTGGTGATGTGTGCAAAGTGTGACCGGCGGTTCCACACAACCTGTTGTGATCCGCCACATGCGCCGATTTCACTTGTGAATCCAGAGGATGGGGAGGTTTTGGTATCTGATTTGAAGATACCGTTCGTGTGTAGTGATTGTACATCGTGCGCGGGCTGCCACCGACAGAAGCAGAATGAAGACCAAGGTTTGAGGACTGCGGCAGGCAATGACGCTGACGAATCCAGCCCACGATGGTCACAGTGGCGCCTTCCCTTGCAATCCGCCGCGCTTTGCTCACAGTGTATTCCTTATTACAAGGCTAATCGCTTTTGCGGTGTTTGCAACCTAGTACTGGATGACGAACAATTGGCAACGAGTGTGGATATGCTTACATGCTCGACATGTCACCACTGGATCCACGCGGACTGTGAGACAGATTCGCACCCGGCTTTCCACGCATTCAGCACTGGCAGTGATTTCACGTTAGATGTTATCATCGATGATCAATCAAGTCTACCAAAACCAGTGAGTTACACGGGACCTACCGCCGTTATCGCCCAAGCTAGTCGTGACGCCGATACTGAGTCGAACGCAAGTGTAAGGACCCCGGCGGGTAGCCGCAGCCCATCCGAGGAACGGGAGGTGCTTGCCAATGGTAAAAGTTCTGCAATCCGAGATGACGGGTTCAAGACTGCCAAACAGGTTGAAGAAGACTTTACCCATTCCCTTCGCTTTGGAGCTTCATACGAACCGAAGGTTTTGCACAACTATGAGTGTCTAACTTGCCGCAAGGTTCGTATGCTTCATGTACTCCACCGTCTTGGCGTTGAAGACAAGTTGGACCTGTTTAAAGAGCCCGTGACCGAGGCGATTGCCCCTACGTACTTCGACATAATTAAGTCCCCTATGGATCTAAGTACCATGCGACACAAGATTCTGGATGGCAAGTACACTCGCGTTAACTTCAGGGCTTTTCGTGACGATTTCGAATTAATGTGTCTGAACGCGGTCACGTTCAACTCAAAGGAGCGCGATTTCTTGATTTGGCGCGAGGCTTGGCGGTTCTACGGCCAAGGACAGCGAATCTTCCGCCAAACAGCACCCAAGGCACGCATGAAGCAGCGTGGAGGACGCCATTATGATGCTCTGTTAGTCGCGGCGAAGAGGCAGCTGCCTAATAATTCAGCACTTGCTGGAAAATCTCAGGCAAATGGTGATTCAGTTGAGACGCATCAGAATGGTGGTGATGGCGGAGACAACGAAGATGATGACGACCTCGATGATGATGAAGAGGGTGATAATGGATCGGATGCGGGATCCGAAGCATGCACTCGAGGAAGTGGGAAGCAAGACAATGTTGGGACTCCAGTTGGTTCAACAAGTGTCCTGGCATCGGAAACAACATCAGTTAACGACAGTGATACAAACAGTAACTTACCCGATTCAGCAGGACCAAGTCAGAGAGGCGAGGCTACCCGCAACCCAGGCTCGACAGGAATAACCAATGGATCGGCCTCAGCTGTAAGTACAACGCTCGGTGAGCGACGGATTATCACGAGTGATGCATTGGTGTTCCAGACAAAGCTCCGCACTAGCAATTCGATCTCACGTGTTTCGCTTTTCCAGATCGTACAGACACGCACATCAGCTCATACATATAGCTGGTTGGATATGTGCGCTGTGTGTGGTAGTGCCGGGTTGCAAAGTGACTTCATTTTCTGCGTCGACTGCGGCGAAGGGTTCCACTCATTCTGCATTCCTGGTATGGGCGCTGACCGCCTAGAAGGCAACGACCAGATCCGTGCGTACTGGCGGTGTCCGAACTGCAAAATGTGCGAAATATGTGGCCAACCCGGTGCCGTCTGTGGGGCCGACGGCAACCCAGGCCGTGTCCCTGCAACTGCTGGAAACGTGGACAGCCCAGTTCCTCCTACACAAAGTGGCGTAGTGGAGACAGACATTTCCGTGGAGCTATCTAATAGCGAATCGCTTTTGCTGTGCGCACATTGTGATCGTGGTTATCATGGTTCATGCCTAGTGCCGGCCATCAAGTTACCGAATTCTAAGAAGCGTGACGGCGATACCCCCGTTATTTTCTGCGCAAGTTGTGTAACATGCACAAGCTGCAAGGATACCAAGAGCAACAGTGTTGCACATTTGCACTCTGAAGAGGCTAAGAAGGAACATATTGCGACCCTAGAGCGCACATACAGCTACGATCCGAATAAGTGCTTGCATTGCCACAACCGCAGAGAGCGCGAGGCGGAAGCTCTTAAGGAAAAGACCAGATTGTTGACAGAGGTGTGGTCCGAAGCTGCGCGCAAAATCAAGAAGGACGCCGAAAAGTGTCCACTCTGCCGACGCAAATGGGATGCAGACTCCGAAGAACTTATGCAGTGTGATGCCTGCGAGCGTTGGGTGCACCCTCCGTGCGATGCCTTGTTGAAAGCTGAACCTAAGCGATATCAGATCCTCGTGGACGATCCCAATGCTGTGTATGTATGTGCTGCTTGTCGCCCCCAGGAGCGAGCGCACCTTACCAGCAAGGTCCCCGATGGAGAAGGCTGGCGATGCCAGGTGCTCATTGCCGACATCCAACGTAAGCGTTTGCAGTGCGAGTCCAGTTGGAAAGAGACACACACGCAGCATGAGCAAGTTGAGCGCTGGAAGCGTTTGGCCGATCACACACCCGTCTACTTGTACGTCCTGCGTCTGGGGGAGGAATGTCTGCGTAATTTTGCGTACCGCAGCCTCAACTTTCAAGGCGACTGGCATCGTTTTACGAAGCAGCAAGAGCTAGATGCGACCGGAGTAACTTTGCCGGAGTGGCTACTGCGCAAGGCCAACCGGTATATGCGGTTCAAACGGTATGTTCGCGGCCCTCGTGCAGCAGCCCGGCGTCAAGAACGCAAGACGCAGAGCTTCTACTCACAACAAGCAGTGGGCTTGAATACACGCAAGGATGCGAGCGCCATCTGCACGATTGTGTCCGAGGCTGCAAGCTGTGCTGCTCTGTTGGCCTGTGTTCATCTTCTTTATGGGTGGCGTCCACTTCCTGAGGTTGTGCTGCACTTGCTATCGAGCGATGAGGAAGAAGTGGCTGGGACAGAGCACCGCAGACTCGAAGAGCCGCTATTAAAGCGTCTGCGAACCGGTGAGAGCGTTGATGTTGAAGAGTCGAAACCACGATTAAAGCTGGAAGAGGAAATCGCTGCGATCAAGCAGCAATACGATCGACGCGTAGCCAAAAGGCACCTAGTGCACGAGGCTACTTCAGATATTACGGGGTTTGGTGCTGGTGGTGTTGTAGCTGAAACTGCAACCTCATCGAACGATGACTCGAAAGCAGGGAAGGAATCTTCTCAGAAGGACTCGACTAATGATTCACCATCGGATGCGAAGCTGCCTCAGCCTACGCCAGAAGTGAGTATTGACACGAAACCTACCTCCGAAGAACGCGCGACAACTTTGCCAGCAGCATCGCCGCACACCCCATCCCGCGGGAAGCGTGGTGTGATGGTTCACATGACAACAGTGTCTCCACTGCATGGTTGGCCCACTAGCACCGAAAGAGAAAATGACTTGGACGACAGCGATTCCTCGGGCATCTTGACCACACCATTCGAAGATTCTCGGTTTTGCGCCCTGTGCTTCATGATTGGCGATAACACAGCTTGCGGACGTCTACTCTACACGGAGTCCGAAACTTGGGTGCATGTAAATTGTGCGCTTTGGTCCATGGAGGTGTACGAAGACGCGGCGGGTGTGCTGCATAAATGCAACAAGGCAAAACACCGCAGCCGCCTCATTCGCTGCGACGCTTGTGGGCTCATGGGAGCGACTATTGGCTGCACCATCGTACGCTGCACGACACACTACCACTTTCCGTGCGCAGTGGATGCTGGGGTGGCCTTCTTACCGAACGGTGAAACCTGCTGCCCCTTCGCACCGCATTTGGATATCGTGACACGAAGACTGAAGGCTACGAATGGAATACCGTTGCCAATTGGCGCTACCCCTCTAGTCGTTAGCGTGAAGCTTGAAGGACCACAGCCACTTGAAAAGGAGGCAGCGACCAATGCAATATCAGCCGTAACAGATGACGGAAATGCATCGAGTACAACAATTGATGAAAGCGAAGCTTATCCAGCAAGTTCAGCAGACGATGATGGAGGTGAAAATGCTGGGGATAGTGAACCCAAGACCCCGGTTAGCGATGATATGACAGCGTCGAGCATCCCAACTGCGTTACCAGTCAGCCCTGCCGAGGTTGAGGCGTCCTCCATTAGTGACGTCAAGGAAGAACGTATCTCTGCGCCTCAAGACGAGAAGGAAGTCGAAGAAACTCCGCAGAACCCCTTGCAGGACAAGACGAAGTCCAGTGACGGATCTGTGGAAGCTCAAAAGCAGCCCAAACATGTGCTACCGGTGATTAATCCGCGCCCGGAGCCGCGCAGAAGCCTATTTAGTGATCCACCACTCGTGACAGTGTCGGATTTGAAAAAGAGAAAGCGTGCAGAAATCAAGCGTGGGATCCAGCCACGCCCAATGTGCTATCGTCTGGGTGCGCTTACGGTTCACTCTCTTGGTCACGTGTTTGTTGGCAACGGAAGTTTTCATACTCGAACAGCTATCTACCCACTGGGGTTCCGTAGCACTCGCATATTCTGGAGCACACGTCACCTGTCTACGCGTTGTCTCTATGAGTGTGTAATCTCTAGCAGTGAGATTGAAGAGCGACGTGCCCGCCGACTAGAGGGTGAAGTCAACGGAAGTGAAGCTGAAGACAGTGAATATGACCAGCACCGACGAAGACCGCGTGTGGTGTTTAAAATTACAGCTTCGGATGACCAAGAGCGACCAATTGTCGCGTCTACACCGGAAGACGCGCTCATTGAGTTACGGAGCCGCGTGGTGTCACTTTATGAAGAACAGCGAGGTTTTTCTGCTACCCCCCGAGGTGGCAAGCGTGGCCACGGCTCTACTGCGGTGGAGACGGAGCGAAATCCATTCTTGAAACGCAGCTCGTGGTTCTCATTTGCGCTCAGGGGCGACTACTTCTTTGGGTTCGGGCTACCTGAAATCACACGCCATATTGAGAAACTTCCTTACGCACCTACAACTGCGATTAGCCGCCGCTCTATTGCGAGAAAGCTTCGACAACAACAGCAGCGTCAAGGGCAAAGCCCGTTGGCTGGTTCAGCTGCAGCGACGTGGGGCTCCGACTCGCGAAAGCGCAGCCATGACACCTTGCAGCAAAGTGCTGCAACTGCAGCTGACGTCATTTCCGCGATGATTGAGGACGAAGTGGAAGTGGATCCATACGAGTTCACACAAGTGCTACCGGCTGCTGAAGCATTCCAGACTGCTGAAAGAGTGATGGAGCAGCTCATCCGGGCTGAGCAGCGTGCGCGACAGTCGTCTGGGTGCGCGCGAGCCGATGGGTTTGAGGGCAATCGGCTGTTTGGCGCACCAAAGAAAGCCAAGATTATGCCGAGACGCCAAGCGCTCAACAAAGAGGCTAGCAACGAACCCGTAGCTGGAGCATCGAGCGGCAATGGAAGCGGAAGCAGCAGTACTGGTGGCGTGGCTATGGATATCGAGCATTTGCCGATCACGATGCAGTACCGAGAGCTGCGCCGTCGACCGTTTGATGAGCGCATGCTGGTTCGGAAGTCGTCCATTCACGGCTACGGTCTGTTCTTGAAGGAGGCAGTGAGCGAAGGTCAGATGATAGTCGAGTACCAGGGGCAAATGATTAACCAGACCGTGGCAGACGAGCGGGAGCGGCGCTATGAAGAGCAGGGCGTCGGCAGCTGCTACATGTTCCGACTTGATGAGAAAACGATTATCGACGCTACAAGGTGCGGCAACCTTGCACGCTTTATCAACCACTCGTGCGACCCCAAGGCTTTTGCGCGCATTGTGACCGTGGAAGGCGGAGAAAAGAAGATTGTGATTTTTGCGAAGCGTGCCATTGCCGTGGGAGACGAGGTGACGTACGATTACAAGTTCCCGATTGAGGACGAGGCTATCCGCTGCGATTGCAACGCTCCCAATTGTATTGGTCGTATGAACTAGTTTCGTGGAGGTGACGCAGCTAGAGTGATGCTTTGCATTAGTTATAACCAGGAATAGGTATTGTAGTTTTCAAGCTTTTTGCCCCCTTATCTCGGAGTCCGATTAAATAACACGGACGGAACGTAGGTCTAATCAGGAGCGTAACTACGACTAAATTGGAATGGCCGTTACCGCAACCTTACTTCGATCTGACGACAAGGATACAGCAACCTTTTAAGGCCTAAAAGCAACCCTAAACGACTGTGTAAAATAATATCCCGGAAATTTCGATACCACATAACCTAATACTTAATAAGCAGCGTTTTGGGGAGGACGGGTGTCATGGCTCTCAAATCTCCAAAGCGCCGACTACCGACAGGAAAAGTATCGCCCGCGCTCACCACTTGCATATCTGAGAGCGCCGACATAGCCCTGAGTCGGGAATAATGAAACCAAGCATGATCACAGCCTCACGATAGCTTGCTCCTAGCACGCACATCAGACCCCGAGCAAGGGTTTTGTCCTGCAAACTTTCCGCTTTCACCCCCTCTCTCACCATAAGGTTGCCGTAACCACTTCGACTAGCTAAATTGGGACAAAACTGGACATAGTACAGGGCACTAGAAAAATCCATTTCACAAGTCGACAGGTCGAAAGACCTGTGCTTGGCCGCGGCAAAAAATGTAACATGCCAAAATCGGGTACTGAATCATACAACTGCGATTTAATAATTACCAAAATCGGGTGTTATTCGCACATCTATTTTAATACAGTAGCGTCTGCAAGATCGCATATATTTTAATATATGTGGTCTGAAAATAGCTCGACCCACAACAAAATACTACTGTAGTACCATAGACATACATTTGCAGTCCTCCTCGCATTTGCACTCCATCGTGAACTCGAGCTGCTACGAGCATGCCCCAGCCAGACTCGCGTGTGTAGACCAACCATCTCTACGAAGGTTGAAAGAAGGCAAGTTCACACGAGATATCCGCACTAATATAATTGCTGTGTTGACAGCTCTCCAAGATAGTGGAATCTGTAGTATTGGTATTATACTTGTACAGACGGGGGCGTGAATAAGGAACGCCTGATATATAACAACTTTCAA
>JAHQIV010001409.1:0-11856 GCA_030463285.1 Phytophthora europaea
GAAGGACCTGTTGCGTTTTACTATCAGTTGGGCGGGTGTTCTGACACTTATCCAAGCCGAAGAGCTGGACTACGACAACGTGGCGTCCCTTCCGGAGACGCAGGCAAAACAGGAAGTGGTGAACTTTGGAGTAATCCTGAGTAAGTAGTATTCACGTTAACATGGTTTCATGCATTGAAAGTTAGGCTGAACAAGAGACCCGTTCAGGACTGTAGACACGTCTTCGAGGTTTCCCAGGATCCGAAGCATGGGTGTCAACAAGTCAGCCTCCTCTACAAGATGAGTCACCCAGCCAAACACGCAGTCCCACGCGAAACGCGTCGTACCACGCATTACGATCCTTTTCCCTAGAAGTTTCGCGGCAAGGTGCGATCTCCTGTATCGTTCGTTGCCAGAGTTTCCATCAGTGCAGAGATGTGGAAACACGTTGAGCAGAGTAGTTTCGGTGATGGTGAAACTTGTCGTCGTGCTTGCAAGCAGCGAGCCATCAATCTCTTGTTCTAAGCAAACCGGACAGTACTTTATGTCGCTAAGCCAGAGGGAAATCCGCTCCCAATTCTCCAGGAGCGAATCGGGTCCACAGCCGTAAGGATGAAAGACGTTCGGTGCCATTTTCGCTTGCAGAAAACACAGGCGAACACTTGTGCCCATAGCTGCAGTCATCGACGACTCCGTCTTCGATCTATAGCCGTTCCGGAACAAGTGAAAGTACTGGGCTACCACGTTCCAAGCAGTCTCCCTTACTGGAGAACCTGCACAAATCGCTTGGTGGTGTTGCTCAAGTCTCTGAATCTTGCTTCGAAGCTCTTGGACCTCTTTGTCGAGGCCTTGCGCTAGCTGAAACTTCTTCTTGCGGTACCGCAGCTGTCTCAGCCGACGAAGCTCTCGCTGGTATTTCTCCTCCGCCATCATGTCCTCAATCGTGGGCACAACATCTCCTCCAACCAGAGTCCTCTTGCCCCGCTTCACAATGACTACATCTCCGTCGCGACCAGCACGGGGGAGCGAAAAGCTTCGCCACTTCCCTCCCGTCGTCGTCAGCGATATACCGTTCAACCCGTCAAGGTCGCCAAAAGAGTCATCGAGCTCCTGGCCGTAACCGTTCAAAGAGCAATCTCCAGTAGCCTGAGCTGTCGTCGCAGAACTTGTGGGAAGCACGAACGGCAGGTGCACCGGGCGAGATGGAAAGCTTGTATCGCCCTCCACAATGAAACGGGAATCGGATGATTCGGAGCGCAGGACGACGCTGCCAATCACATTGTCCGTTAGAAACGCACTGGTCGGCGGCTGAAGACACGACTTAGTCATGGATGAAGGCGGTGGAATTGGGAATTGACAACTCTGAGTACTCTACATTCGCGCTGCGGATAGGCCCATCCACCGTTAGCTTGAGCGATTTTCACGTCATTGTTGATCACGGACTTGTCACGGTGAGCGGGAGGGTTCACAGCTGCTACAGCATATCGGATGCCAGGCCATAAAAAGGAATTTTCAACTACCGGTAGGTACAGTTGAGACTGCGTCAAACAAAATCATACTAACGCAGAGTTATCGAGATATCCGGCCACGAAGTCGTGCGAGCCAAAACCGAACCTAACGGGTGTTTCGAGCTACGGCCGTTTTTCTGTTGTGCCGGATTACCACGATCCACGTGATAGGATCGCTCTCTTTGCTACATTTACTTTTAGGGAAAAGGGGCCCTTGAATGGTCGAATTAGCCAATGGGACCGCCACAAATCGATCTAGGGGCCAACCCCTCCCCAAATGTTTTGAGATTTGTTTCTTCAAAATCTGATAACGGTCGGGACATTTTGAGTTCGATAGCAACGGTGTGCTCGAATTGCGAAACGCACTTAGCACGTTCGTAAAAATATGTTCGACGCAGTCTCAGTTGTACACCTCGTTTTTGGCAACGCTCCAAACTTACCAGGTATAACTTACAATAATCTTTCAACATTTAAACAGAACATAGTCCAATGTCCTGTTGTGATTGCACTTCGGTGTCTATGAGGCTGGGCCCCGACCGCAAGGTACACGGCTTGCGCGTGCCGGCGCGTGCCACGGTAGATTGCAGTTGAAGTGAGACGAATGGTGCAATCTGATTGGAGGATCGTGTTGGATCGGATGGATTTGATTGGGTGAGAAGTGATTAGCTACCCGCTACAAATGGCATTCCCGCTACACAAATCCTTCCCGTTACAATCAACCTTCCCGTTACATTCAAGGTTTGTATGCTGCATAACTTCGTCGAGTTGATGAGGACTAGCCGAGCACCGCCGACCTGCGGCAGTGGCGATATTATTTACCTTAGTCTTCATATTAAAGCCAAGCGCCGCCGCTACGCGGCGGTGGTGATAGTATCTACCTTCGTGCTATATTTTGCCGAGCGCAGCCGCTACTCGGCGGTGGTAATAATCTCTATGTTAGTTTTGTTATATTAGCCGAGTACCGCCGCTGCGCGGCAGGGTAATATCACGCCCCCGTTCCGCTCGCCTTGCGGGCTCGCTGCACTACTTGCAGTGCTATGTTAGTGAATCCAATGAAGGGCGGGCCCTGCGGTCCCGCTATATCGACCAGTGGGGCCGACTTCGCTTCACTCGGCAGCTTTTTGGCCAACGGGGTGCAGCCTTCGGCGGCCCATGGGCAGGGTGCGACGCAACCGACTGACCGAAGCACGCACGCACACACACACTTGATGGTAGGCCCATGGGCAGGGTGCGACGCAACCGACTGACCGAAGCACGCACGCACACACACACTTGATGGTCAGTCTGGTAGATGTTTAGGATTTGGATCAATGTTGACCTAGGTGACAACTAGCAGCTTAAACCTTTAACTGAATCAAATATCACTTTCGGATTTCCTTCCTTCCCCTCACATCGACTCCCAAGCTACATCTGCACTCGCAAGAGTTTATGAGCCCAAGCTACGCTGACACCGTCAAACTCGAGGAAAACAACTACTTCCACTGGGGGGTTCAACATGAGGATGAAGCTCTCGCAAGGGACTGCTGGCCCACACCATCAAGCCAGAGCTCGACGCGCTGAGTGACCGCTCCACGGTGCAGTGGTAGACCGACGATCTGAAGGCCCTTGGTGTGATCGCAGGAGACGTGAGTCTCACATACCAAGTCTACATCCGTGGAGCAACAACTGCTGCTGACTCGTGGCGCATGTCCGAGGAGCAGTTCAACCGGAACACGCTCAAGAACCGACTCCTCGTCACCAAGAAGTTACACAACTTCAAGATGAGTCCGGTACGCGGTTCGCGGTGCATGTGGACCAGTTCAAGGAGATCGTCTTGTAGATGGAGACGATTGGTGAGCCTCTGGCCGAGACCCGACAGCTCGTGCTGCTGCTCGGTAGTCTGACGGATGAGTATCGGATGATCAGTACCGTACTCAAGAGCACGCCGAACATGACGTAAGTGTATGCGATCCAAGCTCTCTCCGGTGTTGAAGGCTTAGATGAATCGTCATCGGCTCAACCGAAGGCGTACGTGGCGAAGAAGAGCTACGACAAGCGTCGGTTCAACGGCAAGTGCTTCTACTGCAAGAAGACTGGGCACAAGGAAACGGAGTGCCACAAGAAGAAGGCCGACGAGGAACGTGGGCAAGTCGC
The DNA here is from genome assembly GCA_030463285.1 of Phytophthora europaea. NCBI lineage: Eukaryota > Oomycota > Peronosporomycetes > Peronosporales > Peronosporaceae > Phytophthora > Phytophthora europaea. Next base: position 3,621 of record JAHQIV010001409.1, read on the forward strand.
GAGGGAGACATCCGACTACGCGTTCACGGCTACGAGTGCGATGCCCAAGACTGAGTGGCTCGTTGACTCCGGTGCAAGCTCGCACATGACCAGCGTCCGGGACAAGTTCGTGTCCATGAAGGAGCTGAAGACGCCAGTCCGCATCACGATCGCGGATGGCAAGAAGATTGACGCAGTTGCAATGGGCACCGTCGGGTTGAAGCTGATGGACGGGACATCTTTCACGCTGTCGGATGTTTGTACATCCCTGAAGTTGAAGGAATCCTCATCTCGGTTGCAAAGTTGGCCGAGCCGGACATCGTTGCGCAGTTCAGCAAGGACAAGCGTGTCTTTCGCTATGACGATGCTACCGTTATGAAGGCCAAGCGCTGTGGAAACGTCTACAAGTTGAAGACAGTGGGGAACGAGATGTGTCATGCGGCGACGACATCTCGTAAGGAGCCATGAGCAGTTGTACATGCCCGTCTCGGCCACATCCCGTACAAGCGCTATGAACAGCTATTGACCATGGCTGATGGAGTTCCTTGCATCGCAGATGCGCCATGTGACCACGTATGTACCGGCTGCTGCGTGGGCAAGATGCGAGAGGACAACTTTTCATGCAACCCGGAAAAGACCGTTAAGAGTGCCGGAGTCCTCGACCTCATCTACTTGGACCAATGCAGACGAAGACATCAGGTGGCTGTATGTACGCTGTCACGTTCATCGACAATTTCTCACGCCACGTCACGGTGTACTTTCTGAAGAAGAAAGCGGAATGCTTGGAGAAGTTCAAGATGTTCAAGGCCGACATCGAAAACGCTACGGGACACAAGATCAAGCGCATCCGCTCGGACAATGCCGAGGTGAACACGGGTCGACTCTTCAAGGAGTACCTGTCTAAGCAAGGCATTCGTCATGAGAAGACAGTGCCGTACACGCCTCAGCAGAATGGACTTGCTGAGCGCACGAACCGGAGCCTCGTGGAGATGGCTCGTTGCATGCTCTACCACGAGGGCATTGACAAGAAGTGGTGGGCTGAGGCAGTCAACACGTCGGCGTGGATCATCAACAGGATTCCAATACCGTGACTGTGAAAATGCCTTACGAGATCGTGTACCAGAAGACACCTCAGCTCAAGAACCTGAAGGTGTTCGGTGTACTCGGCTATGGACACATCCCGGATGAGAAGCGCCGCAAGCTCGACGCCAAGGCGTTCAAGTGCCTCTTCTTGGGCTACGAGGATGGTGTCAGGGGATACCGCGTCCTCAATGTGGCTACTGTCCAAGTGAAGATTGTGCGCACGGTGAAGTTCATGGAGACCACTAACACGGGCGAGTTCATGGCTGTCGAAGGCGATGACAAAGACGGAGGTGAAGACGTTGCCGCGCCTCACGCTACCGCTCCGAGTCGTGGACAGTCGCAGATGCTCACCATCTTCAATGATGAGGTGGTACCACTTCAACATGAGGTGACCACAGAGACTGCAATCGTCCCTGCACCTTGTCACACCATGATTACTCGCTCGCGTACCCGACACATTGAGGAGACAACCGATCCTGAGAAAGCGGAAGGACGCAAGAAGCAGATTGTCGCTCCCTCCGCTATCGGAACCAAGCGCCAGAAGGTGAGCCAGGTTCGCGTCAAGCCAAGTGACGAGCTGCTCGCTATTGAAGGAGGTCAGCTTATGGCTGCAACTGAGGAGGTATGCTGAGGCGACTACACGTGAAGACCAAGACGAATGGAAGAAGGCGATTGCAATTGAGTTGAAGTCACTCATTGCCAACAAGACCTGGAAGTTGGTACGCAAGCCAGCACGTCGGTTGCCGCTGGGTGTTCGCGTTGAAGCGTGATGAAAAGGGACGTGCCGTTTGGTACAAAGCTCGTCTAGTGGCAAAGGGGTACTCGCAGCGCCACGGTACCGACTATGAGGAGACGTATTCGCCGGTCGCTTACCTTAACTCGGTTCGAGCCATGCTGGCGAAATGCGGCGCGGAAGAAACGGAGATCGAGCAGTGCAACGTCGGCACATTGTTCCTGTACGGGAAGCTGGAAGAAGATATCTACATGAAGTTACCGGAAGGTGTCAGGGAGTTGCTGGAATTGGCTGAAGCTGAAGCTGAAGGCGAGGACGACGTCGTCTGCATGCTGCTCCAGAGTTTGTATGGACTCAAGCAGGCATCGCGTGTTTGGACTGAGACGATCGACAAGCACCTCAAGAGCATGGGATTCGAGCCCGCTGACGCCGACCCATGCGTCTACACGAGAGGCGAGGGTGAAGATGAATGCATAGTGTGTCTCTACGTGGATGACATGCTGATCGCGTCAAGACAGAAGGCAGTGATCACATCCGTGAAGGCTGGATTCGCGGAGAAGTTCCGGATCAAGGACTTTGGAAGAGCTCGTTTCATTCTTGGCATCGAGATCGACTATGACATGGAGCGCAGAACGCTGGGCAGCAGCCAGAAGGCATACACCGAGTCGATCATCATGAAGTTTGGTCAAGAGAACGCGAAGCCGTGCCTGACACCACTGGAACCAGGTGTGCATTTGACCAAGGCTGACGAACCCCAGACTGAAGAGGACAGGGCCAAGATGAAGTCGAAGCCTTATCGGTCGCTTGTGGGAAGCCTGATATACTTGGCGTGTGGAACGCGACCTGACATTTCGGTTGCAGTCGCCAAACTCATCCGTTTCTGGAGAACCCCGGTGAAAAGCACTGGGACGCTGGTATCAAGGTGGGGCGCTGCCTGCTGAATAACAAGGATGTGGGCATTGTGTACGATAGATTAATGGGAACACAGCTCGAAGCCTACTCCAATGCGGACTGGACCGGCAATCGTGACGACCGACGCTCGGTGAGCGGGATGATGCTGATGCTGTGTGCTTCTCCTGTGGTGTGGCGCTCGACGTTCCAGAAGACTGTCGCTCTGGGTTCAACCGAGGCCGAATACATGGCGCTGAGTGATTGTGTCAAGGAGTGGGTCTGGATGCGACGTCTGCTTAAGGACATTGGGGCCGAGCAAGTGGGGGCTACGGTGATCTACGAGGACAACCAAGGAGCGATGGCTTTGGCGAAGAACGTTGGTTACCAAGCTCGCACCAATCACATCGACATTCGCTACCACTTCATTCGAGAGAAGGTGGTGAGCAACGAAGTGGAGCTGGAGTACGTGGACACCAAGAACCAGCTCGCTGAATTCATGACTAAGGGTCTGTCCTCGAAGACACCACGTTACTTGATGTTGCGGAGCAACGTTGGCCCCAAGCTCGAGACATCAAATTGAGTGGGGGTGTTGTGATTGCTCTTCGGTGTCTAAGAGGCTGGGCCCCGACCGCAAGGCACACGGCTTGAGCGTATCGGCGCCTGCCACGGGAGATTGCAGTTGAAGTGAGAAAAATGGTGCAATCTGATTGGCGGATCATGTTGGTGTTGCTGACAATACAGATATCATTTCGGATATTTTTAAAATAAAAAATAAAATGGAGTTCAATCAAAGTTTTAAAATAAATCCAGATTTAAATGAAATTATTCGTATTTTACCTAAAACTTTTCGAGTCCCACTAATCACATAATTATATTAGCTACGGATGCTTGAGCTTGGTGTTGCAGTGAATCTTGTGTCGTTCTGCCTGTATGAACTTCGTCATTACTTTTAAGGCGTTTGGCGAGTTTCGGCCGGTCTTTGCGGCGCGTCTTATACCTACCGACCCTCCGGCTTGCCGATACTTAGGTGGGAGCTTCATCGGAATGTTTCGGTCTAGATCAGCTTCAACTGGAATTGCCAAACTAAAATCGTCGAAATATTCGGCAATTTTTTGCATGTTTATGCTTGGTGGAAGCAGAGCTCCACCGCATCTGGAATACTTACTCCATCGTTGATTTGCCTGGTATATAATGCGGATAGAATGTTTTGGCACGGCATTCTCAGCATTTAAGCTGTCGAGTATCGATGGCATTCTCTAGTAGACAAGTCTACTGAAAAAATCTGGTTTTTACTGGAGCCGAGAAATGTTCAACAGTGTAGTAGTGACTTGGAGATGTCTTTGTAGCTACCACAGGGGGGGGTAGTTGGTTTTCAATGTCAAAAAGTGCTTTCGCGCGGGGGTTATAGTGTGCTTGTTTCTATCCTGTTTGACGACGTGGTTTCTCTCTCTGTCCTTGACTAGCTTAAGTATTCGGATGCAAAATAACCGAAATGACTCTGGAACTGTGACGCTGTGAATCCTCTCCAATAAGAGAGCATTGTTTTCACCTTCGGCACCATATGTAGTTGTGGTGTAGCGGGATCAGCCAAAATCTGGTTGAGGCTTGATCGAGCTTCCCAACAGCCCCAGACACCGACTTACGGAGGGGGTCCCACTTTGATCCGTGATCAGCTGAACTGTTCTCACCTTGTGTACCCGTCGGCGTGCTGGATATGGTCTCTCGGGGCTCCGAAGATGCAGCACTTGGTGAAAATTGTTTTTCTTGGCGAGACGCGTGGATGGGGTTGGAGCAGCGCGGAAATCTTCGCTCTGCGTCCGGTTATTAGCCTCGATCGAGGGTTCTTTGCTCAGATCGAGGGGTTTGGATGCAATCCGAGACCTCTAGTTGCCTTTCCTTGGTGTGTTGGTTCCTTTCCCAGTAGTTTGTCGCCTCCTATGACGAGATCTTGAGTGTTGCGAGAAGCCACGATCGCCAGCCAAACTGCTAAATCTGGTCGATCGGGCACTTGTACTTGAAGGAAAGGATCACTAGAGTGGGCAAAGCTGGCCAATATATTCTCCATACTTAACCTCACTACCAGATCTGCTACTCCTGAACACTTGTCAACACCGCCGAGGCCAATGTAGTTCCGCGGCAGGTGACTGAAGACACATGTGGTGTTTAGTGCAAATTCGACTCTGATTTATGTTTAGCCTCTCCATCCCTACGGCTACCATCCCATCCTGCATCCTACAACCTGACAACCACTTGATTCTTGCCCTGGCTTCGCCCCCTTGTTCTTCCCATCTTGGCGGATCGGCGATCTCGATCCGCGATCCCGATCGGTGATCTCGATCCACGATCCCGACCCGCGATCTCGATCAGCCATCTCGATCGGCAATCTCGATCCGCTATCCCGATCGACGATCAACCATCTCAATCCGCGATCATTGATCTTGGTTCTCGTTTAGGTGATCTAGGCCACACGCACGTCAACTTGTCCAAACTTGGTTCCATGGGCTACGTCCTTTGCTGCCACCTCCGTTCACCACATGAACTTCGCATTGATCGATCGATCTGCCGATCATCCTTCATCTACTTCAGTTGCCGACGTCAACGCGCTGACACCCTCTGATCCAACCGTCTCAGCCGCGTATAATTTCCTTCGGCACTCCACCACATAGTTCTGTACCCAAATGGCGGTTTTGGCGAGCCACACACTTCTTCATTGCCGTTGATGTGTTGTTCTTCTTCGTCTGAAAGTTGTGAATTACCGAGAATGTTGGATGAAGATCGTGTAGGTAGTCAGCCACGTATAGGTCATCTGTCGTGTTCGGTTTGACAGGGACAGGAAATTCTTCACGTATTTCTCCTAACACAGCCTCGAATGCACGCAGTGAAGTACAGGCCTGTAGCTTGTAAATGAAGGGTTTTACGCGCTGAATGTCATCGTCTACACTCCTAAAGTGATGGCAAATGTAAAAAAAATAACGATGCGTAAAGTGCAGAATTTAACATGAATCGAAATTCCCAGCTTGGCTAAAAGCTTTTGTACTTTTAATCGCTTCCCTCAATCTGAAAAGAGAGCAGCGTCTTGTAGTCGAATTCCAGATGCCACACAATTCGCATACAAACAAGCAAAGTTCCACTTGGTCTCTTTGTGAACAAAGCCAATCGTTACCATCATCTCCATCCATGCCGAGGATAATGAGACAGACACCGTTGTACAACTTGTGCTTCATATGCGAACCATCCACTTCGAATATGGGAACCAAATTCTCCTGTTTCTGAACAAGCCTCCCTACAGACAAAACTCCTCTATGAAAGCGGCCTTTTGAATCGAGCTGGTAACAAGTACGAGATCCGAGGTTGTTACGCGCAAAATTCCAAAAAAAGAAGACAGTTCTTCATATTCGATTTGGCTCGAGCACTCGACTTCGCGTCGGGTTATCTCCTGATCAAACGCTCGGTACACAAAAACGACCTTACCCGACACATCCAAATTGTGCGTTATTCTGATAGACTCGATGACACGTTTGAAGGAAGCCTCACAGCCTTCAACCAAAGCAGCTTGGAGTCCGGGTAGCGTTTTTAATTGATCGGAAGTCGGATTCGACAGCGAAACACATGTCGGAATGATGAAGAGTATAACTGTGAAAGTACGATTTGCCGCTTGGAACATGTTTGCCCTGACGCTTCGCTAACACGATATTACACGGGCAGGTTCTTGACGAAGCGCACACCCACCCCTTGCGAGATCCACTAGTAACGGTTTGCTTGATCGATTTCCCATCGTTTAGGGCGTAGTATTTCAGAAACTTACGGCTGACACACCCATTCTCGAAATAATCGAATAGAGCATGGATGACCTCCCACGCCGAGCCATGAGATCTAGCCGCTCTATTGATACAGCTCAGGATTTTTTTTCTCTGGGCTCACCAAGGCGGCGGCCGAGAAGAAGACTAAGTACGCTGGTATCAAGCGACACCTCGTGCGTCAACGATGAAAGGCCCACCTCTCGGCGCTCGTTTACGGCTCGCTGGGGGCGGTGGTCCCCAACAAATACACGGTCTACATGGAACACCTGGGACCCCTTAAGCGGGACGCGAAGCGGCCGGACCGGCAGCTCTTGCGGGAGTGCATCACGTCCAGCCACCACATCTGGAATCTGCAACGCAGGGCGTGGCAGCACCAGCGGCCAGGGAGCAATCAGGGGACGGAAACCGGGAGGACTCCGCCGCGAACCGGCTGCCACTAGACGGCACCATTAGGCCCTAGATGACCGGGATGACCCCTCCCATGTAGAGAACCGAAACTCATTTCAGTGGAGACTGAATGAAGGATACGCCACCACCTCGGTGGTGGCGTATACCGAGGTGGTGGCGTATTTCGACAGTCGGACCGCGACTCAACTACTATCAGATATTGTTACATATCATATTAGATAGGACAAATTGGGCAGTTAACGGGTTTACCGGACGGTAAATATACATACATTCTATGCTCCAATCAGTATGAAACCTGGGTTCCCGACCTTTAGTTGGGTCTTTTCACATTCTTTTTTGACGTTTCTAAGAATGCTAGCTTGCTTGTTTTTCTCGGAGTCGTCTCCGGCGGCTTTCACAGCCCCCCCCCCCCTGCCCCGAGGCCAACCAGTACACTTTGTACTTTCTTTTCAAACACCAATTCATATCCTTTTGACACAGTTTCTTACTATTGCCAGATGATGTACTGCAATTTTTCTGTTAATATTGCTATATTTCACACTTTCTAATGCAACGTTTCTATTGTTATCGCTATATTTCACAGTAGCGTTTTGCATCTTTCGCTCCTGTTATATCTAACTTATCAGCGTCGTCGCAAAAAGACTTAACATTGGCCAGGGCCTAGGTGTCCTGGAAATACTTCTCGACCTTTTGGCTAAGATCAAGTGCAGTGTCTGTTCTAATCTGGTTTCCCGACGTTTAGCTGGGTCTGTTTCGAGGTTTAAAAATGTTCCCATCAACCTACTCGCAATGATGCAAGCGGACCCACGGTCTCTATTTTTCACCGAGTCGTTCAATCGGTCATTCATTTTTGGAACTCCCGAAAGTAGTTGACTTGCTGGCTACTGACGGGACGGTCTCCGGGTGCTTTCACGTTACCCCCCGCGAGGCCAACTACCACTTGTTCTTTTCTAACTGTCTCTTTTTTTTCTCGCCTACGGCCGGCCATTCACCAACGTATCCCATCATGCGCTTCTGGTGGCCGGTTTGGCAGGCCCGGGAGCGCTCGCAGTGACTGACAGCGAGTACTACACGACCAGCCAAACCAGCGACGCGTCTTTCTTTAGCGCAGCCAGTGACGGGCGGGAGTGACTGGGCTGGCGGACGCCCAGGCGGAGGCGGATCCGCTAGGGCTTCGGTTACACACTGTGGATCTACCTAACCCCGTTTTGGGCTCGTCCAAGCCCAATATGGACCTCCGCGACCCCTCGGACGACCTGCGGGCGGATGGACATGCGACTCCCACGACCGGCCAGCGGTCGCACGAGCCCGGTGGCGCGTTGGCCACGTCAACTGCTCTATT
>JAHQIV010001410.1:0-11852 GCA_030463285.1 Phytophthora europaea
GGTGGAGAAGGACCGAGCGCCCTCCGACACGTCCACGACGTGGTGCGTCGGCAGCTCGAAGGACCGGGAGGACGCGCGCGGCGTCTCCAGCCTGGCGTAGTGCTCGCAGTCACGCAGCGAGCGGGAGGGCAAGGACGCCCCACTCTCGTAGCCTGACATGGCGGTGGTGTGGCTTGTAGTTGAAGGGAGTACGCGCTAGCGGTAGAGTGGGTCTTGATCTCCCAGGTTGAAGTGGTTGAAGTGAGGCCGACGATACCAAATCGGAAGTGAGGGTCAACATGGAGGACGCGTCTGGGGGGGCGTTTACCAAAATCGCCGGGATGGGTCGAAGGGATGATGGATGTGCACACTTCAATGCGAAGCGCACGTGCGAGATCTCGGGACAAGGGCAAGAAGATGGGCCGGCCGCGATTCTGATTGGTTAATCTCCAATCTGATTCGCATTTCGCTGGACGAGACCTTCACTCAGGACCCAAATTAATTTGCCAGTCGATCGCCGCGTTGGACGGAGAAAGGTTTGTTTACCTGTACTGTGAAATGTTTTGTTGCGAGGCTGCCCGTGTTGCTGCTGACGCAATTGTATTTTAAGTATTGCACAACGGAATCGTGCTGTCGAAGGCGTTGCTTCAAAACATTCTCGAACTCGAATGGGGGCGTGCAAATCTCGAAGAAAAGCTGTGCAACACTGCCCCAATATCGAAGGCGGTCCGAGTCGATAGTGGCTTCTCGCGGGGATTCACGCCTCGTACAAGAGATGTCACGCCTTTATTCTCCGCCGCGGGGGGCGTTGAAAGTACTTAAATATGCCGCTAGGACGTGGGGCTCTCGAGCGACGCTACTAGCGTTACGCTACCATAAAGCAGCGATGATCTGGCTGAATGAACGATATCTCGTGCCGAGCTGCATGGCACTGAGCGCATGTGCCGATACGGTGTCGCACTGCACTGCTCCGCTGTCACACGCTGAAGGTGCTGTGACAGCACTGACTGCACTTCACTGCGAGTAGAGTGAGGTTGTCCGCTCTCTTTTCCAACACGAGGTCTCCTCCTGATCCATGTTCAGCTGTAAGGCTTTTAGGCCTGTCAACGTTTTGTACTCAACTCGAAACTCAGTGGGTTGGGTTGGAGTGCGTTGGAGTGGCCCAAAAGTCCCAACGTTGACAGGCCTAAAGGCTTTACAAACTTCGTGACGATTACCGTTGCCGCGATGCGATTCAGCTCCAGCACGTGCGACAAGCAGGCCAAGAGCAGGTTTGGATTTGCTTGGGCTTTGGGCGTTATGCGTCTCGCGTGTGCGATCCTGGGGGAGGTGCAGCCGCCAAAGAGTTTGCTTTGTGGTTGCACTTAGGCGCCATGACTGCATCAATTTGACACAAGAGGCTGTCGGGCTAAGCGTCGCTGTTGACTCTCGCGCAAGATTACCCCCTTCTATGGGCATGCGAAGCTCGTCGACGCCCACACCGTCGCTCCGGCTTGCTCGGTGTCTCCTCCCGAATGGTTTACCCGGTGCAACAGCAACGCACAACGAACACTTACCATGTATAAGACGCACGTCGACCTCAGCACACATGCTCGAAGAACAGGCAGGCCGGAACAACGTGCTTCAGCTTCGGTAGATTAAAATGTTGAGAAACAAACGAGGGACTTGCTCGTTTGTTAGCCATTTGCCAGCTCAGATTCGTCAGACCATCCGAGCTCTTGCACTTTCTCCACGTTGAAGACCGCAGTCTTACAGTACAGCTTGTCCCTTGCTGCAAATCTTGACGCCGAATGTCAGCCAAACTGCAATGAAAACCTCTCCTGCTGCCGACATTGGCCGCCGCCTCCCTCGACGAGATAGCCGAAAGAGAACCATTGCTGAATTCGCTTCGTGCTTTCAATGACAGCGAGCGCGCTGATCCTTTGGTCGGGATCGAAGCAACACATTCGCACGACGAGTTCCCATTCCACATCCAGGAAAGTTGTTGGTCGCCTTGGAAGCTGTCGCTGCACCACGTCGTATTTCATAGAGTTACCACATGGTTATTCTCCAGTGACTGCTTCAATGATGCACATGCCAAAGGAGTACAGTAGATATCTGATGCGAATGTTGGCGGAGACCCAATCAAGCACTCTTGGGCGTTCCATCTGAACGAGCCGCTGGCAGAGTATTCACCAGTAGAAGAAGAATTGTTCGCCAACATGCTTAGACAGCTTGACGGTGTACGCGTCCTTGTCCATACGAATGTTCTTACTCATGAGATCGCACATACCACCGACTGCACAAGTTTTACGATCCTTCCCCATAACAAATAACATGAGTGGTCCACCGGTCGCACGTTCATACACGAAGAACGGTCTTCCTTCATGACATGCCCATACAGCTTAATCAAGTTGGGATGATCCAGCAAAAACCACAAATCCAGTTCTTGGCGAAATTGGTCTCGATTTTCATGCTCTGCTTGATCCGTTAAGTACTGTACTTGCACGACCGCGATAGACAGAGCCGAAGGACCCGTCCGCAATATGCCCCTCAATGACAACTTGATACGGCGGGATGAACCACCGAGGAAGCGCAGCGACATCCGATGGTGATAACCATTCTGTTTCATATTGCATGACTGCAACTGCTTCTGATCTCTCGTTCTCGCTCGCCAGTTCATCGATATGCCTCCGCGGGTTCTTCAAGCGCTGCGCGCTAGTCCTGCTGAAGTTCTTTTGCCAACTCTGGCCATGTGATCCACAGTCTGTGGATCGCTGCGGACGAATTCAGCACGGAAATAAAAGGGTCAACGCAATGCTGCAAACCGAAGTTGCAATTAGCGATGGTCCGTGAACTCACTGTTTTACTGAGTCATCCACCATTGCTCGCTCCAGCCGATTGATAAAACTCCATAGGATAGAGCTGAGTATCCGACCAAGGCTGAAATAGTCGATTCAATTCCATAAACTCAAACTCTTCACTGCACAAGTCGTGCGCACCTCGCAGCATTTCAGCGATGGTTTGACAAGCCAGAGGAAACACATACGCTTCCACATTGCCAGTTGCTTCTGGTAACACGCGTTCCCGCGGACCATGGCTATTGCTTTCGTCGCTGGCAAGACCTTCCATTATAATCTGCACGATTTCAAGCATTTTCACTCTGTCCTCTGGGCCAACGGAACACATCCCGCGAGGTAAAATTCATTCTTTCACTGATAGAAAAGTCAGGCTAGGCAGCAGGCAGTGTTTACAGCAGGTAACAGGAAGACTGAGAGACCGAACAGATATATATCGTTCGACGCATTACGGGGGTCACTAGCGTTCTCCGGCGTGAGGCGTAGGTGCGTTCCACCTAGCCATAGCCTCCACAAGATAAGAGACGGAACTCGTTTGCTGTCGCGCGTTCATGCACCATTCTGCGTTCATGTAAATACAAACGCCCCAGTGCACACCCATGAAGTATCTCCCACAATATTTTCCCAGACATTCGTTCGCAGCGGTCGTCAACGATAAACGATTCACCCACGCCGTAAAATCACTGCAAGTGTGGATGCTGGAGTGGTGCCCTGGTCAATACGTCGAGTGAGGTCTTTATTGCTTGTTGGAGGATCTCTGTCACTCGATGGGTGTCCACAAACTTGACAAGTAAACGCGATTCCTGCTTATAGTCCCCAGGCCTCTTCACGCGGTCCTAGCCAAAACTGATGAGCTCCATATTGTCTGGTGCGGCCTTTTCAGCATCGCGTCGAGCTGCCGCTAGTGAATCACCAATTGCATTGTCTGCACTGTGACCACAGCGCCACGCCATGCAAATATGAGCCACGCGCGATCGAATCGCTCCTCCATCAATGCAACAGGAACGTCGAAACTGAGTCCACAAACTGGGGGTGGCAATCGCACGCCCAGAAGAGGACGGCTCACCAGCACAAATCATTATAATCAACACAACGAGATTGCCAGGAAGTCTGCTAAACGGCTGCTCGATCACCTTGACTACGGGTAGGTAGAAGCCACACTGTCATTCCTTACGTGCACCAGCTGATCAGATGCTTTGCTGATCTAGAACTGGGGGTATGAACGAACAACTTCGGGAATTATGTCCTGGACCACGGCATTTCTTGCACAGCCGAACACGCTGAGGTACTGCTGTGCCTGGCGGTGGTACAGCGTCTACTTGGGGTGCTGCGCCAGGTAGTTCTTCGCTGATCTGTGACTCATTCACAACAGGTTCAATTACTGTGTCACCCTCAGGCGCTGGCCGTTTAGCTCCGCGACGAGGTACCGTGTTGGGGTCAAAATCATTCTCGATCTCATTTTCGTTCTCATTAGAACCCGTTGCCTTGCGCCGGGATATCGGTATTGTCACTGGTGGAGCGCAAGCCGGGTCCTCGGTCAGCGATGAGCCAAGAGGGAGCTCGACTGTTTTTCCTCTGAAAGCGAGCACGTAATTGTCCACGAGATAGCCGGGGGCAAAACGGTCAATCACCGTGTCCATCTTCTCACAGAATAGCAGGACGGCAATGAGATGGCGACATGGAATGGCGTACTGGTCGATGAAGGCGCACGAGCAGGTATTGGTCTGCAGATCGACACGGCGCCGATGGCTTGGATCCTTGTTGATCTGCGTCACAAATGCAACAGTCTCCGACGCTCGGCTGACTTTGTACTCACCGATGCGTTTGCACTCCGCATCGTACAGATCTTGCGCACCTTGAGTTACTCGTCGATTCTGCTGCTTCCACCTCCCAGCCAGCATGCTGCGCTCAAAGGTGTCTTGCATAAAGGAGCTCATGACTGCTTCGAGGAACGCAAATGGCAGCATTTCCCGGTATCGGTCCAGTCCCTGAGGGTTCGAGACCGTGGACTTGGCGGCAGCTGTAGGCGGAGGCTCCGGGTTTGAGCTGGGAGCGATCGCTGCTGCAGCCAAACTCGCCGCGTTGCTCGCAAGACTACCAGCTTCTCGCGCACCAATCTCGTGTCCTGCTCCTGAAGCTGCTTGTTGCTCTTGCTCAAAAGTCTCGTAAAACGTGCGACTTCGCCAGCCGTAAAGCGCCACCTTCCCAATATTCCCGGCAACCACCCAGCGCTCAATAGGGAACTGCCTCAGGTACGTCTCCACGCCTGGTCCGCAGGTCGTGCCGATCCACTCGAGTCGGTTGTTGTACTCCGTATCCGTCTCGGATCCTTGCAGCCCCCACACCAACGCGTGGTGATGGCGGCTGAACGCCCCCATCCGCGTCAAGTCGTGCTCGATAATGTACCTCGTGCAGTACCGGAACGTGAGTCCCAACTCCCCCTCCAAGTTCAGCAGCTCCGTGTCGATAGCGCAGAACACGGGGCAGTACCTCAAACTCACGCCGCTCTCCTCGACACAGCGGAAGAACCAGCGGTAGTTGTCACTCGTCGGGGCGTCGCAACACGCCGCCGCAATGGTCACGTTGCGCATGTTGCCATCTTTCCCGAGCAGGAACAAATGCACCCCCTGGTAGCTCGCCTCGCTGTTGCAGCAGGGCCGCGCCTCCAAGCCGACGATCTGCTGGTTGAACGTCGTGGATTGCACGAACACGCTGCAGCTCACAAACGCGCGGTAGAATGCCCCCGGCGCGTTGCTCTGTAGGCCGCCCACCTCGTACCGAGTGAACGAGCCCGGGTTCAGCTCCGAGAAGCTGCGCAGCAGCGCCGGGATCTTGTGGTAGGACGAGCCTACGTGCGTGAGGTGCTGCTTCTTCATGATTTGCTTGGCGCGGTAGATCGTGCGTAGGTTCGTTCTACCTTGAAGCTGTTGCAGCAGTTGGGCCGCCGTGCCGTTGGGCGACGCCGCCAGCGCCTGCTGGAAGCTGGCGCTCTCCACCAATTGGCGCTGCGTGGGCTTGGCCGACGACGTGCACGCGGGCGAGTGCGACAGCTCGGCGCTGGACACGTACCACGTGTGGTCCGTCTTGGAGTTGTGCAGGTAGAGCTGCACGAAGAACGGACACGGCGCGGAGGACGCGCACACCATCTTGCGGTGCTTGCCCCCGCGGCGCGCCACCTTCACCTGCTTGTTGTGGTACAGCGCGTAGTCCTGCACGGCGTAGAACGCGCTCTTGCTGTCCTTGAAGCGCATGCCCTTCGGCAGCGTGGGCGCATCGGAGACGGTGGTAGACTCGGCCATGTGTGGCCAGAAGGAGACTATGTGGATGAACGACTGACTTGGATTCAGTATTGGGGGGAGGCACAGTTTGTCCAAAATGTTGCATGAAGGTGCGCATTAGGCTCGAAAACTTCGCAACTCTTGGGATAATTTACCAGCGACGGTTGTTCACTCTACTCGAAGCAGCTCTTACGGGACTATTTGGCGTGGCAACCGAGCGCCTTCTATCACGACCAGCTAATAACGCCTCGTTGGGTTTTGCTGCACGTAATGGCTTCTCGCTGTCCGGGTTGGAAGAATATACCAACGGGTTCAGCTTCTGGTAGATCTCCTTGAAGGTATCAAACTCGCGTTCGGCCCTTTGACGACTTACCGCGTGGAGTGCCACCTTCGCGTCAACTAGGTCGGTTGGCGCTGGGTCATCATTTGGCAACTTGACAAACAGAAATCCAAACTCGGTGCAGCAAATTTTCGGGAGATCCCGCTTGTAGATGTCGAACCCGTTCAAATATTCGTGCAGTACGTCATTGCGGTGTTTCGGGGGTATTGAGGTGGAAAGCACTCGGATGGCTTCATGCACTTTGATGAGCGCCTCGGATACCCTCCTGCGGTTTTTGACGTGTGTGATGATGTACGCTGCCCATACGATATTCACGAACGTGAAGAAGCCGATTGAGAGACCCAGTAAACTATGCTCCTGTCGTTTTTCTCGGGACGGGAAGATTCCCACACAGAGTGGGAAAAGTGCATTCTCGATTGCGACCAAACAGGCGACGAGGAAGCAGAAGAAGACGTACTTGTCCAGCGTAGTGAAGTACGAAATCTGCGGCGTCAACGACGCAACTTCACTTTTAAAGGTGACGGCAGTCAAGAGGAGGGTCAGCACGATTTGAAGACGGTCGCCTGTGTCCATGAGTGAGCCGTCAGACAGTGGGGCGTACGAAATGAAACACAAGTACGTGATGATAGCTGCGGGGATTGCCACATTCGTCACGTAATATCCAGGTCGACGCTCCAGCACCATTTGAAAACGGATCTCCTTCTTCTCGCCTTCAGCGTCGATCGTACCCACGAAAACTTTGTCATGGTACACCACGTCAAACACGTTGCCCAGTCTGTAGTTTGCGATGGCAAAGGTACCGGCATCCACGGCCGCGGGTGTGATACGCAGAGATTTACGGACACCAGTCCCAGTCGAAAACGCGAAAGTAAGCTTCTGTTGGTCCACAGGAAAGTTACGCAGGGTCATTTCTTCGCTGAAGACGGCAACAACACGACGGCTGAACTGCAAATGATTCAGGAACTCTGACGTGGATTTCAGCGGCATCGCAAGACTCGTCGAGTCCGTGAAATGCACTGAACCAGCAGGCGAGAGACTTGAAGTCATGTCGCGCTCCTCTTGCATCGAGTTGACATTCGTGAATTCAAATTGGTTCTCGTCGAACTCGAAGATTTCCATCAACTCGCGCAGTACTGAGTCTTCACGGATTGTCGTAATAGCGGGCATCGTAACCTCCCACGTCACGTCCGCTGTGAACGTCTGGCCCACCGTGTCCACGGACGAAATCGCGTTCACTTCGATCTCCACTTCAAGAGGTGAGAACCCAGCCATCAGATGTGCCGTCAATGGACCAGGGTGACTGCTCCCAATGCTGTCTCTATCGTGCGGTGGCATGATATCGCGAAGAAACCAATGATGGCTATGCCCCCACTTGCCAAGTTGCATCTTCCAGTCGAAGAGAGTCAATGGCAAGTCGTCCGCTTCAGCTGCGGCCAAGGTCGAGCTGTTACTCTTGGCCGGGTCTCCAGACACTCCAGCCGCCTCAACTTTCTTGGCCAACTCCTCCACCTCCGCGTGGTTCATCTCGGTCTTGCGCCAAGACATGCAATGCACGTTTCGGTTGTTGTCGCGGAGGTGCATGATCTTCCAGATGCCGCCCACGGGCCACGTCAGTGTCAGGTACTCAGCATTCGCGAGGTACGGCTCTGGGATCGGGTGTTGTAGCTCCAGATGAAGATGGTACTGAACGCGGTCGGTGTTGATATCCACGGCGACGTGCTCTAGCGTGAGCTTGTCCTTCAGCACAATACTCGACCACGACTGGGTTTCCTCGATCGTAGCCGTCGTAGTGGCCTGGAGACTGATCTTGCTTTTCATCTTGATGTTCACGTCCCAAACAGGAAAATTGAAAGTCCGTCTGCATTGATAGATATCAGAGTCCATGCTCGATGACTAGCATGTAGGGTTGACACCCCTTCTGATGGCAACACTACACCACATCGATTAGTATAAAGAGTTTAACATACTATGCTACGAAAAGGGACGGATGGCATTTCTTACCTACGTCTGCAGGGACGCCCGTGGCTTTTTCAACAAGATCTTGTCGCTGACAACTTGTCGCATCAACCAGACGACACGCGAGCTGGAACATCAACTCTAAACTATGTTGGAGATTAGACTCAATGTGCCTTTAGCTACCTTCTCCACTATCCAAGCAGCTCTACGGACAGTCTGTTCGCTTTTGCTTCGCTTTGTATTCCGTCACGTAGGCTTCGTAGTCCGGATACTTGTCGTTGAAGAGGACTTCAGGCATCAAAATCCACGCGAGACTTTTAGTAACATTATGGTCATTTCCCGTCAGGAACTGGAAGCGCGGGCGGATGAAGCGGTCGACGCTGCGTGTAATGAATTTCGTGTTCTTCTCCAGGCGCTCCTTGGTGAAGCCGATGGAAATGAGGTAGTCGAACGATTCACGCATGCCGTCGATGTTAGACATGACGATAGGACAGTTCCGAGTCAGAGCTCGGACGCCGGCTCCAGCCCCAAACATCTCGTCCAGCGCGTCCACCGTCTCTTTGATTCGCGTCGAGGTCAAACCTATGCACTGAGGCACCCTGGCAAAAATGCATGGCAAAAGCTCGCGAGTTATACCCAATCGCACCAAAAAGTCCGCCTTGGCGCGCATCGACTCAACGCTGTGCGTGAACATCTGCGGAGCCATCATCAGAACGCTTCGGATCTGCTTCTCGCTGCATCCGATCTCTTTCAGGAAGGTCACTTTTGGATCCAAGCTGAAGCTGATGCTGTGCGATACCCCGTGCGGAAACACGTTGAACACATATGCAATCTGGAGGAAAGTAGCGGACACCGGGGGTCAGTGGAATCTCCTACTCCATCAACACAAAGTCACCCACTTTGTTCTTCGGTACTCCCTTCGAAATGTACCAGTCGGTTAGTGCTTCGTACTTGTCGAAACCGATCCCCAAGATGTTAGGGTGGCGCTTAATCATATCGTTGATCTTGTCGTGGCTGAGACCCAAGTCATTGAGCCACTTGATCTGCGCATTGCATCATAAAATCCACGTTAGTCTCCGCCTCAAACGGTATCAATACCGTACTGCAATCTACCGCCCCGTACCTTGCTCTCCATCATCTCAATGGAGTAGTTGGCAAACTGGTAAATGTCACCATACCATCGTCAAATATCACGGCAAAAAATTGCAACATTTGTCATTTTCACAGTGAAATACCCACCGCGACATGCAGAGAGAGCGTCTTCAGCGCCAGCAATTGGCTGAATCCTCGGTCCATCAAGAAGCGCGTCGTGCGGTCGAAAGCCTCCTGGGAGACCACCGCCTGGTTCGGGATTTTGCGGTTGATGCGATCGTAATACACGAGCTGCTTCCTCCGGTCTTCGGCTGCGCCAATCGGGGCCTGGGCTGGGGCCGCCGCGAAGGCCCTGGAGAGGCCCCGCAACGGCTGCGAGCACCTGCGCACAAGACGCAGCATATCGGCGACTGAACCGAACCGCTCGTTGTCAATTAGCGCTGAAATGATTGGCTAACAAATGATTTTGAACAATATTGTGATTTCGTACACGGTAACTTGAAATTTCGGTGGTCAAACAATCCAATGTTGAAGGGGATTGATTGACAACTAAAAGTTAATTGTGCTAGTTGTCGCTAAAGACGTATTCGGATACATAGAGACACACGGGCGCCGGGATCTGGTACGAGTTGCCCGTGTACGACAGCAGTCCCGTGTGCTCGTCCACCTTGAAGACGTACATGTCGTTCGAGTTCTGGTTCCCCACGACGAGCCAGTCTTCGTGGATGGTGAAGCCGCGAGGCGTCGTGCCTCGCGTGCTCTCCCAGCCGAGCGTCGTCAACGTGCCGTCCGCCTCGTCGATCGCGTAAATGGCGATCGAGTTGTGGCCGCGGTTCGACACGTACGCGAAGTGGCCGTTCTTGGACAGGTGGATGTCCGCCGCGGTGCTTGTGTTCGTGAAGTTGGCGGGGAGCGTCGAGATGTTCTGGACGGCTGGAGTCTCTAGCAGAGCCTCGTGGCGGTTGATCTTGTACACTCCGACGGCGTTGGAGAGCTCGTTGGTCACGTACAGGAAGTCTCCGTTCGCACTGAGCGCCGAGTGGCGCGGTCCGGATCCAGGCGGACGGGCGACAGTGTCGAGGCTGTGGAGCGTTTGCTCCTTCGCGTCCAGCTCGTACTCCAGCAGAGTGTCGTCGCCCCAGTTGGCAGCGACCACGTGGTTCGAGTTGGGCAGCCACCGCGTGCTGTGGATGCGGCCCGTGGCCTGCTGGTCCACGACGACGCGGCTGCCGTTCGGGAACGCCTCGTAGAACGACTCGGGCGCGACTGTGCCGTTCTCGTAGAGGGGGAAAAGCGAGAGGCTGCCGGCGTAGTTGGCCACGGCGACGAAGTCCTCGTTGGGACTCAGTGTGACGTGAGCCGGGGACCCTCCCTGCATCTGCTGCGTGTTGAGGATATCCAGCGTGCCGTTGGCGTTCAGCGTCATGGCCGACACGTATCCGACACCCGTGGCGCGGTTGAGGCCGTAGATCAGACGCTTGCCGTTGTGCAGCTTGTGGGTCGACTCCTGCAGGTATGTGGGGTTGATCGCTCCAGATCCGACGAGGAACGGAGTGATGGCCCATTGCGTCAGGGATCCGTCCGTCGTGTTGAACTTGTACGTGTAGACGCCCTGAGCGGGGTCGGTGGTCCAAGTGGCCGCGAACAGGATCAGCTGAGACTGCTCACTCTCTTGGGTCGAACAGGCAGCGGTGGGAATGGCACCGGTCTTGGCGGCAGTGGCACCTGCCATGACGGCAGCGACGTAGAGGATGAGACTTGACAGGCGCATAGCGGTGGGTGAATGGCCTTGAGTTCCAGGCGTCGAGTTTGGAAATGAGCTGGTGTCCACTGACCATGGCTGGTGGACGCCACCCGCTAACTCTGCCGCACCAAATCGGTAACAAGTTGCTACTAACAGCGGATGTCGGTGCCACCGATATCCGTTGCTTCCCGAAGTCAGATGTGATGTGTCACGTGTGAGCTTTTGACCTCAAGCGAGCAATTTCCGTACAGTATTGTGCGTGAATACCGGACGCCTGATATATATAAATGAAGAGAGTATATAAAATTTTATTGAATTAGTGTAGTATATAACTCAGATTTGTTTTGCTGACGAGCCCTGAATGATTCCAACATCTACCACATTAGTGCAGTGAGAAGGTCGACCTTGTACGGGTTATCTACTCCCTCGCCTAAGTGATCCAAAGCAAGCAGCATTTTCTGCGATAGTACATACCTCTTGATGCAGTGTATGATGCCTTGATCCATCGGTTGAACTTTGGCCGTAGTGTTAGGTGGTAACTTTTCCACGCGCACGTTGTTGAGGAACAGACCGATCTCATCGTGAGAGGAGGCGTTATCTACCAGTACAAGAATTGACCGTCCTTG
>JAHQIV010001411.1:0-11846 GCA_030463285.1 Phytophthora europaea
TTTTTCGTACGTGGATGGCCACAAATTCGAGTGTGTTCACGCTGTCGATACGGACAAATTCCACAATATTTTCGTTCTGGACAACTCCGGGTCTATGAGTGGACAGCCATGGAAGGACTTGCTGTGTGCTTGCAATGAGTTTGCCAGTAGTCGTTTGGATGATGGAGGAGAGAACGATTTGATCTCCTACATAACATTCGACAACGAAAGTCGCAACATATGCGAGGGTGAACGTTTGCCGGACGCCCTACATATGACTGTGCCATTTTCTGGGTGGGGGACAAAGTTCGAAAAAGGCCTGCGAGCTGCCAATTAAGTTCTGTCAAGAAACGACTTTGAAAAGTTCAAGGCCGTGGTGATCTTTTTGGATGGCCAGCCCCAGGACATCGAGTTGGGTATCACCCTGGCCCGCCATATCCGCTCCACGTACGGCAAGTATGACTTGAAGCCCTTTGTCGTTGGATTCGGCTGCATGAATGTGCCAGTGCTGCAGCGTGTGGCAAACGAGATGGGCGGGGAGTATCGACACTTGCTGAATGCCAACGCGCTGAGGACGGAGTTTCAACGGATCGCCGCCGTTCTGTGCAACAGCGAGGCGAGTCTTGCGCTCGCGGAGTCGTGACATGGGCCAAGTTGGTGGGCTGCAGGTGAACATGTAGCCGATTGTTAGTGTGGTGAAATTTCCCCAGGTGGTGTAGCTTGTAGGAAGTCGGTCGGCGATTGACTTAGGTGATGTAGCACTGCAGTTGAGTTAAGTGGGAATGCGAAAGTATTGTGCCATGATACAGACTTGCTTGGTAGTGTACACACTGCTGATATGACTTTGATACTGTTCAGATACAGCAAACGCTTGAAGGTGAGGCTTATATTTGCCAAGTACTCCACCTAATTGCCGTGTCTTGATACGCCCTACCCGACGGCTAGCATAGCACGATACCCACCCGATCACTGCTCATCGGTGGACAGCGCCAGTTGTATAGGTAATACTGCAGCTCTCCGCTCCCCGCTCCGAACTTGAGCGGCAGCAGCATCTCGACATTCTCCATCACGTCCAGCGCATTGAACACGTCCGCGTGCTCCTTCTTGGCCATAACCAGCGCGTCCTGCATCAGCTGCGTGAGCGTCACGGACGTGGCCACATTGTAGAACGAGTAAACCGCATTCAGCTTCTTGTGCTTGTCGTCGCCGATGATAGTCGACGGCAGGTGGTAAAAGCTGCACACGTCCGTGACGTCGTGCGAGTCCGGGTTCTCCACCACGTACGCGTCGACGACCCCCACGCGCGGCACCATCCAGTGTGCGACCTCCTGTTCACTATACTCCACTGCGAGATGGAATTTCGTCAGATAGTCCCCCAACAACCTCGTCACTTGCGGGACGTCCGTCCGCTCCATCGGTCGGAAGCCGGGCGTGGACGTGTGCGTCGGCAACTTGAGCGCTTTGATGGTCTGGGCCAGCGTCGTATTATGCGGCAGCGGGGAGAATCCCACTTCGATGAGCTTCTTGGGGTTCAGCGACCGGTGGAAGTAGCGGCATTGGGCCACGGGCATGGGCAGCACCACGCCGGCCGTGTACACGGCCTGCCACACGTCGCACAGGTTGATTCTCCTCGTGACCTCCTTGATGAGCACGGGGGCGAGTCGTCTGTCCCTCAGTCGCTTGTGCACGCAGAGGAAGTTGATCTCGGCCATAGCCCGAGTGTCCGCGTAGACTCTGGCGAGCACTGGGATGCCGCTGACGAAGGCCATGAGCTTGTGGTTGTGGGAGCTGCGCACGCCAATGTGCCAGTCTTTGCGGTAGCCTGGGGGCGTGAGCGCCCACTGCAGGAAGTCCACCGAGTAGTCGAAGCGGAAGGTGCAGGCGTCGTCCTCCACGTAGTTGCGAGTCAAAAGCTCGTACACCTCGTGGGCCTCAGAAGGGTCCATCACGTCCACGACGCTCCAGACGAAGCCCGGCGGCATGTGAAACGGCTCCTGTCTCACTTGTTGCGTCGTCTTTTGAGGGACGTCGATGGGTCCAGGAGGACACTCGGCAGTGTTGTCGTCCTGAAGCGTGGGCACTGGCTGCGTGCCCCAGAAGCGGTGCTCTCTCTGCAGCTCGCGCGCCTGCTGCACCGACTGCGCCAGATTCAGCTGCTTGAGTAGGCGCAGGAAGTCCTCCTGCTCCTGCACAGCCACCGCCTCGGAGGACGCAGCGTCCGCGTCGTCCTGGACGCCATCGTCATGAGCCATGCCGACACCACCTGCCGTTCAAATGTGGTCAAATTTTGGGTATTACATGTATTGGGGTTTTCATCTCGGGAGGGCAAAAAGCTTGAAAACCACAATAATTTGAGGATCACCCAAGTTGGGTGATCCCCGTGTAAGATGGGTCCACCTCATTATAAGGATTGTTGTCCTCAATTAGACGCATTTTCGCTACCGTCATTATTCGTGTTTTGCATTCCCACAAATCCTACAGTAGTCTAAATCCGAATACGAATAATGACAGTAGACATGTAGCCATTGGGGGCGCTCTTTGCGTTCGGGGCCTTGTTTCATGTCGGGTTTCGCTTTAACTGTTGCGGTACGCCGGGAAAAATAATATCAAAAACATTATTATGGTATTGTTCCACTACAATTATTTATTATTGGATGACATCGTATTGCAGCTATGATTATTGAGCATTGCCAGCCCAAGTAACTGCGGATTTTTTCGTAGTCATACAAATAGCAAGTTAAACATGTTGGCCAATACAACTATTATGGTATTGCTCCACTAAAAGAATTGATTATTGGGATCACTCATATTGACAGACTTCCCGCTCTCGTTCAGCAAGAGAGCATTCGATCCGTGTTTTACGGTAGGGAGGGGCAGTGCTCTACATGAGGAAGACAGCGCAGCGGCCGAAGGTGGGAATGCCACTGTGGCGTCTCGAGGAGCTGGAGACTGCTGCAATTGAACTTGATCTTATCAAGACAGTACGAGATGATCAAACTCATACACTA
Source organism: Phytophthora europaea (assembly GCA_030463285.1). Classification (NCBI taxonomy): domain Eukaryota; phylum Oomycota; class Peronosporomycetes; order Peronosporales; family Peronosporaceae; genus Phytophthora; species Phytophthora europaea. The sequence continues at coordinate 2,988 of JAHQIV010001411.1, forward strand.
AGCAAGCAAGTTTGTACTTGAAGAGATCATTGCACAACACGTTCGCATTCCCGCATAACTCAAGACAAAACCAAACACACTCGGCTGCCTACGCCTTCACCTGCAGCCCAATAACTTGTCACGCTTCAACCAGCCAGCGCAAGACTTGCCTCACTTTTACGCAGCACGGCTCCGATCCGCTGAAACTCCTTTTGCAACTCGTTCGCATCCAGCACGTGCCAATACTCGCCGCCCATTTCGACAGCCATTCGCTGAAGCACCGACAAATTCACGTGTCCAAACCCCACGACAAACGCCTTTAAGTCATACTTGGCATACGTTGAGCGGATGCCTTGAGCAATCGCTAGAGCCACGTTGATGTCCCGAGGATGGCCATCCGAAAAGAAAATCACCACGGTCTTGAAATGCTTGTGGTCATTGCGCGAGAGAACTTCGTTAGCAGCACGTAACGCAACCTCGAAGGAAGTCCCCCCTCCAGAATACGGCAACTTCATCTTCAAAGCCTCTTCCAGCGGTTTGCCCTCGCAGTGAATAATACTGCGGTTGCTGAAAGTAATATACGAAACCAAATCACCTCTCCGCCGTCTTGTAGACGGTTGATACCGAACTCGTTGCATGCACACAGTAAGTTCTTCCATGGTCGGCCACTCATCGACCCTGAGTTGTCCAGCACGAAGATGTTGTGAAACTTGCCCGAGTTTCACATCCACAGCGTGCACACACTCAAACTTGTGTCCATGAATGTACGCGAACCCATCGTCCACCTCAGGCTTCATCTCTGGCAGGTGCCAAGCCTCCAGGGTGCAATACGACGGAGCTTTATCTGCTTCTTCGTGCTCGGGTGCGTCACACTGAAACGGACACTTGGCAAACAAAGCCCGTTCCTCTTCACTACACGGATCTTCCCATCCGATGGTTGGCCAGAACCGACAATGCAGCAGTTCGTCCATCGCTTTGCCGGGTGGCGGATATAACTCGTCCTCGCAGTGGCGTCTACGATCCTCGCTGGCATCTGCAGTGTAGACGCAATGCTCTCGACCTTTGCCCTCGCACGGCAAGTAGTGGATATGACCTCTACCCATCTTAGAGCAAAACAAGTTGCACATTTCAGCAACTCCTCGCTCTCCGACCTGGTACTTGCGGTCCTCGAGATCGATGTCGTTGCTTTTCGCCAGAAAGTAGGTCCGCCGCATGTTCCCGTGGGGGGTATCGTGCAGCCCCATGTGCCCAAAAGGTTTGTTGCAGTAGTAGTCGCAGCACGGACATCCCACATCGCAGTAGTGAATCGATTGCGTGTGATGATCTTCAATCGAACTGAACTCGATTGCGCTCTCAGTCGGTGCAACGCAGAAGTGTTCCAGTGGATCGTGGTTGCGTCTGCCTCCTGGTACAACACAGATTCACTGCTTCTTGCATCCGTTCATTTCTTGGTAAATGTACTCGAACGAACCTCGCGCGCCTTCATACGTCCGAGACGACTTTTTTAAATGAACTTTTTGCTCGCACATGCCGCTCACTTGGAACAGTTCAGGACAGGCGTGGCTACCGAGACACATGTGAGTTACTGGGGAATCCTCATTGTCCACAGAGTCTTCGCTCAAGTTTGGGCTGTAGGTCATTCCGTTCTCCTCCGCAAACGCTCGAGACTCGTCAGCTTGGCCGTGAAAGTGGTTCTTTTCGCCACAAATATTTCTACACCCGTGCATGCAGCACTCGTGAAGGCATTGGATCTCCACACATTTGTGTACGACATGTCGTCGCTGGATATTGAGCACACACGCAGCCTTGCAAGTTTCAGCAGAGCACGGCGCGCCGCAAGTGTGAACTCGTACAGAGCAACGGTGATTACCAGGATGCTCTGCGAGTTTCGAGCAAGTTCTGTCGCAGTTGAAGGCTCTGGCAAGCACACACAATTGGCCGCACGTGTGTTCCCCTCTCGCACTCGCACTTCCCTTCGTGACCGGCACTGCGAGAGCACGGAGGAGCTTTCGACTCGGAGCCATCTCGGCATTCCGCATACTCACAACTACCGCGACATTTGTGGTTGGTGCCGCAGTGGTGCTGAATCTCCGTTGAATGAGTGGCGGAGTCCAAGCTGGCAGCTAGAGCATCGGTGCTGGCATCGTGACAGGAAGATTACTAGCTGGTCGACATACCGTTGCTCCAGCTTTGACCGCGTCTCCGACAACCGATCGTCCAGCGCACCGCGAAGCCAAAGTGAGACCTTCATCTTGCGGCGACGCAGTACAAACGCTACAAAGTCGTCGAAGCGTTTCTGGTCTTCCGTGGTGAGTCTGGCGCAGTCCTTCTTGTAGCCCAGCGCCAAGAACTTGTGGAAAAGCGCTACCGAAATCCTTTGAATCGTCTTGAGCCCTCGGTCTTCTATGGCTGTGACGTCAAAGCCGAAGTCAATCGTCTCGTCGGTAATCTCGTCCAGCGCAACAACACGGTTCAGGGTCTTCCACTTCATCGCATTCCCTGGATATGTTTGGCAAACTTCTTCGAACGAGACGGAGACTTTCCTCTGGCTGCCTACTTGCAGCACGACTTCTTTCATTTGCGGAGAAATCGTTGGCTCTGCTACTAGGGACTGCGGCCCGTGACATCCAGTACGGAGAATCCCCGGCAGCTTCTGCATTACGTATGACACCACCAAATTCTGAGTACTTTTGTCCATGCTCGTCCAGTCCAGAATCGAGATTTTGGCCAGAACGATACGAAGGCAATCAAGAAATGCCTTGCCCGTGGAGAACCCTCCCCCAGCGCCCTCAAGCGGAGATACAATCTCGAGTAAGCGCTTTGCTGCATCATTCTCCATCGACTGGTAGTATTCCCTCGTACCAAACGGCGGTGTGCAGTTAATTTCAACTTGTCCAGCGTACATCTCCGTCAAAAAGTTGTGCTCCCTACTCGAATCGAAGATCGCGTTAAGCTTCGTCGCCAGCTCATCCACCACACCTTGTCGATCGTTCATGTTGACGTCTTTCACGCTCATAAAGAGCAGCCCTCGAAACAGTCGAGCGTCGTTCTTGATCAGCTGGACCCCCTTCTGGAAGCGCGAGAAGAGGCCGTCGATGTCTTTGTCGAACCGACTTTCCATCCGGAAAACCGTGAACATCGACACCGACGCATTCAACACTGACAGGAAAATGTCCTCCTGCTCCGACCGTTCGAACGACCCGAGGCCTTCAAAGTCCAGAACTACGAGGAGGGTGTCGGTCGATAGAAACCGGAGAGACATCCACGCTCCGTCAGTGCAACGTGAGCCTGAGATTGCGAACGTAGCTCCGGTCAAGTGGTTTAGAAAGTAGCTCTTTCCGGTGGACTTCCCATGGATGTCACGACCACACAGCGTCCACTCCACGACTCCAAAAGAGGAGACAGCAAGCCAAAGCGAATCGATTGAGCGATTTCCGATGCCTCGGTCACTGCTGACTCGCTTGATTCGCTTGAATTGTCGCCTCTCGAAGCGTTTGAGGTGTTATCCTCGCCATCTTGCAATAACCGAAGCATATTGTCCTCCGTGCGGCAGATTTGGACGGGAACGAACGAGACAACGGACGACAGCACTCGTCGTATAGCAACCTTCTCCAGCAATTCACGAGTCTCAGCTAAACCTTGGCACCTAAGAGTGCTCGCCAAGTCTAGTCCAGCCAGCGGTTTGTTTAGCCGTCGGAGATCCTCCATGAGGTTGTTGAAGTAGGCCTTGCAAACTCGAGCTGCATCAGCTTCGAAAGCCTCGTCCTGGTCGTCGGTGAATACTACACCAATTTGAAGAGGACACGCAGACTCTGGGTCCATGGCGCTGTCAGTTAGACTTCGAACGGGAAATTTCTCGAAAACGTGGTAAAACACTCGCAGCCAGTGCTCCGGAGCGTCACTAGGTTGATTTTGGTCAGCTCTTAGCCATCCGCGATCAGCTTTCGCACCTTTGAAGGACTGCTGGATGCGGTAGGCTTCGCTTCGAACGGTAACACTTAGCTCTGACGCGTACACTGCACGGGCTCCAGCATCAACCACATACAACACGTCGCCAATGCAGCCAACAGACATGGACCCTTTGAGTGATACACCTTCGAGGACTGCAGTCGGCAGCTTGCGGTGGTCTTCACTGGAAATTGAACTGACAACCAAGCGACCGCTTTCCTCGACTCTAGCACGACCGAGCACGAGTTCATCGGCAAAGCATAGCAAACTCCCAACCCAACTATTATCACCAAGTTGCACCACTCTAGAAATTTGACGAGTGCACAAGTCATACGACTGGAAACCACCTCGTGCATCTAACGCGCACAGTGATCGTTCTGTCAGGATAATGTCCACAGTGGGGGCTGTTAGCCCAAATGTAGCGTCCATATCGATGCTGCTGCGCGTAGGCTGAATGCTGGTAAACGACTCGTTCAATCTGTAGAATACGGCGGTACCGAGATGCTGGTTACCTGCTTCCCTCGTGAAAACTACTCGTCGATCGCTGGCTCGAATGCAACACAAGCCACAAGCGTGTGGGAATGTGCGCACATCCAACTGATGGGCGTCCACCTCATTCAAAGCGTCCAAGTCTACTGGAAACTGAATCCGTCGCACAATTGTTCTACCGTCTTCGACCACAACTGCAACGAGTTGGTTTGTCTTGACAGTCGTTAGCTTCCGCAACTCGACGCCGGCCTTGAACTGGACTGTCCCCATCAGGGACATTTGGCTCGGCCTGTTATGGCTGAGCTCGTAGACTCGAATCACTTTAGTGGGGTCCTTCTCCACTTCTTCGCTCCACTTGACATTTGCAGCCGAGTCATCGTGGTTGAGTCGAATCGAGCTGATCTTGGCATAAAGCGGGTGCTCGTTTGAGCTCAACAAATGGCTCCGGAGGTTGAGGTACGCTTCATCAAACACACGCTCTACACCCTGCTCCCACTGCAGTTTGCGGTCGTTTGTAGATTGAAAGACCCTTTGACCCCGCATCGCATACCCAAGCTTGGACGCAGCGTGTTCGACGGCATCGATCTAATGACGCTGCAATCTAGACTGGCGGGACTCTAGCGCAAGTATGAAGTTAACACTGAACTCGCTGAACTGCTCGTTCCCGCTGCGCATCCATCTGAAGACACCTCGAGTAGCTCCTCCCAACGCCTTCCACCACCCTCCGCGGCTGCTATTGTCCGCCGTCTCAACTGGAGTTCCATTCGCGACCTCGTTCAGTAAAGCCTCGTATCTCGAGCTGTTGTTCACGTACGCTTCGTGCAGCGCTTCCATGTTGGCCTGCATCCGTTCAGGCATGCGGAGCGCTATGCGCATTTTGTCGTCCAGATCACTCAGCACGTCGTGACTGTCCAACATTTGCATCAGTTCATTGTACTGCTCTCTCGCCTTCTCCATCTGTGACGCCTTTGCTGGGGTTCGAACAGCAAAAAGCATGTCGGCGTTTTGGCCCATGACTTTGTGAAGCTCTTGGGTCTTTCAGAAACATCTCGATCAATGCGCTGCTTCGCCTTCGCTATCTTGTCCTCGAAACTCTTTCGGAACTTGTCCATCTCGTCATTCTGGAATCTTTCAAACTTCTCGAGAAGACTGTCATGAACTAGCGCTGGGCGCAATGAATCCCGTGGCAGCTCCACCTTGAAACGTGAGTGCAGCTCCATGAACCAGTCGGCGAAGTCGTCAATCGACACCGAGGCATTGTTTGTGACCCACTCGGTCGTTGATGGTGCTGCACTTTCAACCGCTACCGCTGGGAACACTCCACCGATGAACTCGACGCCTGCTGATAGGGTCGCCTGAGGAAGGAAGCACCGCCTTCGTGGGCTTGGCGCAGCGTACACTGTCACTCTGCTTCTCCTGCTTCTGGACTCGAAAGGCGACCGAGCACGAATTCCACTGCATGGTCGCGCCGCTGCGACGCCGCGTCCACTTCGCGCTTGAGAAGGTGAAATCGTCTCGTGACAGACAGCAACTGATGTTTGAGCTCAACGACATCAACAACCGAAGGACGTACGCAGGGGTCTCGCGAATGGCGTCCGGTTCAAACAGACTCGTGTTCAACCACGCAAACGCAATGAACTGCTGATGACCTCCACCCCCGCCACCCTTTTCAATGCAGTAGACGCCTTGTTCTGTGAGTGAAAAACTCCAGTCGGAACGCCACAACCCCATGCGAGTGAGCTCGGCCTTCACTCCGCACTGCCGGCCAAACAAGCAGCCGATTTCCAGTTGCTGGCCTTCCTGGTTCGTGGCGCTGTCGGCAGCAAGCTTTTCTCGAATAAACCGCGCGAAGTCGGCGTCATAGCTGCTGGGGCTGAACAAGCCGAACTCAAAGTCGCGCATGGCCACTCGGTTTCCCTCGTCCGACACGGCCATCCCCAGCGAGTGACACAAGCGAAGCACGTCGACTTCATTGACGACGGCTTTCACCACCCTAGCGTCGTTCTGCAGCTCATGCTTCAGCCGCAGAAGGGAAAAGCACGAGTCCGACACAAAAGCAGACCGCCGGGCCTTCTTGCGAACCATCGTGGACTTCAGCGCGACAAACTGACACTGATGAGCACGATCAAGTCGTTGGATTCCGCAGGCACGTGAAATGGGACGGGTCTTGTCAGTTCTACTCAAACCGCGTTCAATGTTAACTGTAGCTACGAAACTCATGGCACCCCGACGAATGGATACTTGAAGCAAGTATTATTTCTTCCGCCACCTTCCTCTCAATCAACTCTGGTCCACTAAAGCGGTTGTCTCTGTACTCAAAAGTCGAAACACCACACACACACTCATCCTGCCATCTCAAACAGCAGCACTCGCCCACATCTTCCTCACGAAGCTTCCATGTCCGACTCCGCCAGCGCAAGACTCGCCTCGCTGTTGCACAGAACAGCAGCGATCCGTTGAAACTCCGTCCTCAATGCGTTGGCATCCAGCACCTGTCGATACTCCCCACCCATCTCGCTTGCCACGCGCTGGAGCACTGACAAGTTCACGCGTCCAAACCCAACGGCAAATGCCTTCAAGTCATACTTGGCATATGTGGATCTGATATGGCGGGCCAGGGTGATACCCAACTCGATATCACACGGCTGGCCATCCGAAAAGAAGATCAGCACGGCCTTGAACTCTTCAAAGTCGTTTCTTGACAAAACTTCATTGGCAGCTCGTAGGCCCTTTCCGAAGCTAGTTCCACCACCGGAAAATGGCACAGTCATCTGCACGGCGTCCGGCAAACGTTCGCCTTCACGGAAGATGTGGCTTTCGTGGTCGAACGTAACGTAGGAGATCAAATCGTTCTCGCCTCCATCTTTCAAACGACTGATGCCAAACTCGCTGCAGGCACACAGCAAGTCCTTCCAAGGCTGTCCACTCATAGAACCGGAGTTGTCCAGAACGAAAATATTGTGGAATTTGCCAGTATCGACAGCGTGAACACACTCGAATTTGTGGCCATCCACGTACGAAAAACCATCATCACCGCCTTCGGGAGTATCGACAGCGTGAACACACTCGAATTTGTGGCCATCCACGTACGAAAAACCATCATCACCGCCTTCGGGTTTGAGTTCCGGCTTGTGCCAAGCACCCAACACATAGAAGGAAGGTTTTCCATCAGATCCGTCGTGCTCGGGCGCGTTGCATTGGAAACGGCACTTGGCAAACTCCGCGCGCTCCTCTTCATTGCAGGGGTCCTCCCACCCGATGGTCGACCAGAACTGAGCGTGCAGGAGTTCGTCCATGTCTCGACCCGGTGGCGGAAACAGTTCATCGACACAGTGGCGCCGATGGTCCTCGCTGGCGTCCGCAGTGTAGACGCATTTCTCGCCACCTTTACTCTCGCAGGGCAGGTAGTGAGTGTGGCCTCGGCCCATCTTCGAGCAGAACAGATTGCACATTTCGGCGATTCCGCGCTCTCCCACTTGATACTTTCGGTCCTCGATGTCGATATCGTTCGTCTTCGCCATAAAGTACGTCTGCCGCATGTTACCATGAGAAGTGGCGTGCAGGCCCATGTGGCCGAAGTGCTTGTTGCAGTAGTAGTTGCAGGACGGACAGCGAACGTCACAGTAGTGGACCATGATCTGCTCGCCGTCTTCTCCAGAGGCCGATTGTGCCAGGCAAGAATGGCCGCACCCTGCATGATCCTTTTCACCACCTGGCAGCACATGAGCACAGTGCTTCTTGCAGCCGTTCATCTCTTGGTAAATGTACTCAAAGGTTTCGCGCGCACCGGCGTAGGTCCGAGCCGATTTCTTCAGATGAACTTTTTGCTCGCAAATTCCATCGATCTGGCACGTCTCGGGGCAAGCGTGGCTTCCAGCACACAGGTGCGCGACTGATTCATCGTCACCAAAGTCACCAAAGTCTGTCACTGGTTTCATGCCGCTTTCACTTGCGAAGATACGTGACTCTGCACCTTGTCCATGGAAATGGTCCTTTTCGCCACAAGTGTTCTTGCAGCCTTTCATCAAACACGTATGGAGGCATTGCACCTCGGCGCACTTGTGCACCGAGTGCCCTCGCTGGATGTCGAGGACGCAAGTTGCATTGCAGGTGTCTGCAGAGCATTTCGCACCGCAAACGTGAACTTGAACGGAGCAGCGGTGGTCACCAGAGTGATCAGCTCGCTTAGAGCAGGTCTTGTCACAGTTAGACGCTCGAGCGAGTACACACGTCTGCCCACAAGTGTGCTCTCCCTTCTCGCATTCGCATTTGCCTTCGTGGCCAGCACTGCGAGAGCATGGTGGGGGCTGTACCAAGTTCGAGTCTGCTCGACATTCACCATACTCACATTGGCCCCGGCATTTGTGGTCCGTGCAGCAGCTGTGCTCGATCTCTGGCGAATGCGTGACAGAATGCATGCATCCAAGCTGGCACTGGTAGCAT
>JAHQIV010001412.1:0-11843 GCA_030463285.1 Phytophthora europaea
CTCACGTGGCGGCAACTGCAATTCATCTTAATACTTGCTTATGTCGTATGACGGGGTCTTAGCGAGGCAAAGCTGACCAAATTCACGTTGCTGTCAATTCATCATAATTCCTAAGCTCACATTGTAGAGTAGCGACTCCCAGGAAGGAACGCGTACGAATGACTGTGCAGGCTCTGCACGACGCCCAGCACAGCAGATTGCGTTCCTCGTGGCGCATGCTGCACTTGACGTTCGGGGACAGCAGGTAACAGTTGCAACTGCTGCGGTGTTAGGTACGTTGGCACTACAAGCATTGTCATCTTCGGCTTCGCTCTCTGGGAGTAGTCGGCAAGTAGGTTGGCGAGGATGTTGGGTCTTGCAATACAGGCATCGCACCACTAGACAGCTCGACTACTGTCGAGCTGATTCGCTTGGCACAAAATAAAAGACCAGCAAACTGGCCTCGATCCACCCCACTTGCTTCAGTTTGGCGCCCGAACTCACGAATGAGGTTGGCGTCATCTTCTGTCGCTGCTTTCTCGCCCTGTCTTTCTCCGCCAAGTACAGTCGCAGTGGTATTCCAGTGCTTGCAGTGCACTCGGAGTACCAGTGGCTATTACCTCCACAAATGACACAGTTGGGCTTCTGTTTCTCGTCCGCAACTTACTTGCCTCGCTTGCGTACTGTCTCTTGACCATGCCCTTCGCAGGCATTGCCCTGGGCAGCCCGCAGGTCCTGCATGGCTGGTTGTCCGTTATGTCCTTGAAGTTGTACGCGTAAATTTCGTTGATATGCCATAGCATTCGTCAGCTTAACAAAGTAGAAAATGATAAAAATAAACGCTTTGAACTCAAGCGAATCCGAGAGAAAGCGCGTTATGAGGCTGAAACAGAGGGCGTGGACACTGGCTAGTCCGGATCGAATGATGAGGCGAATAGTCAGTGTGCACTAGCCGACACTACCGACGAACCGGAAGAGACTGAGGTGGAGATCGTAGCTGAAGTTTGAATTACTGAGAAGTGTCTGGGTAGCTTTGGGGGTGAGGACGAAGTGTTGGCTGGAAATTGGAAGAACGATGTCCTGCCAAGTATGACACCGTCCGGCTGCGAAGCTGGTAAGGAACAAGCATTCATAACCATCTCACCGCTCCATATGAGTAGGTGGACAGATCCAGGATCTATCCAGAGTCAGACAAGGCAACTCTGGTTCGATAGCTGAAGCGATTCGGACAGGGGACTCGCCGGTCGCGCTATCCATCTACGTCATGCCCGTTGTGCTATGGCAGTATATTGTAGTGTGAGCTAATGCGTATCATCATGAGATGTTGCCTCTTTGGATCGATGCTGCTTTCCAGCGTTACCACATAAAAAAAATGGCGCCTCAACCCGCGCACCCTAGAAATATACGATACATCGAGCACAACATGGTGGGTATGAAGCCCATTCAACCACACGAACTGCGCCGCTTTGTCGGACTACATATTGCACGAACTATTGCAATGAACCGCAAAAAGTTGGCTAACCATTGGAGAATTACCGATGAAGGGGCTATACCTCGCGGCTGCTTCGGCTCGGTGTTGTCGAGAGGCAAATTCATGAAGGTATCAACAAATCTACAATTCAACCCGAATTGTGATGATCGTGCTCAGAGGGACTGGGCTTGGGAAATCCGAAAAGGAGGAACAGGTTTTGCAGAGAACGTTGCTCGATGCTACGTTTCTCCATCACATCTGACTTTTGACGAAGCTGTACCGCCGATCACCGTTCAATAAGATGCGCGTCTACATGATGGGCAAGTCTCACAAGTGGGGAACTAAGCTCTTCATGTTGTGCGGTGCTGTGATGGCTTACTGCATTGGGTGAGTTTTTTTACCTTTGAATCGGTTATGATGCATAATGTGGTATATAAGTGGGGGTATGTGTGCCACTGTACTGTGTATAAGTCTACTGAGAAAAAGAAGCAGTGTGGAAGTGACGTTCACAAACCTGACATGACGTCCGGGCCGGCCGTGGTGGTGAGAGACTTGCTGGGGACATTTGGACCAAACTGAAGACACGGCATTAGTTTAGTAGTGATGGTCCGGTTCTACACGTCGGTCGCTCTTGTTATTAAACTGCTTCTGATGGAATTTTACTGCATCGGGACAATCATGACAAATCGACTGGGATATTGTCAAGCGGTTGTGGAGAAAAAGAGGACTCTCCCTGTTGGAATTACTCGAGGGCATCAATATTAGGCGTATGGAGAACTGATCCCTGTGGAGAACGGCACAAATATTTGCGTGCGTCGTAAAGCAGCAGATGGCCCAGGCACTCTGTCAACACCCGGGGACTCAGCTACCCCAGCTTGGATCAGGAGGCGCGTGCGATTTTGTACGTAAAAACTGCATATTGTCATATCCCTATGTTGAATATATGCACCAAATGTTATTTGTTCACGCTGGCTTCTGGCACGGAGTATTTGAACTACAGTAAGCGCGCTCACTTTCGATACTGGTGTAATATTATACCCGGTATTAAGCGATGTAATCTTTTTTAGAGGTGTCACACTCGGTTGGCGCGTGTTTTGGCGCAAGCTACCAACTGCCAACCAAGTCAGCGAAGCTGGAGCGGTGAATCACTGCTGCACACTAATCGTTGCCGCGTACCACCTCGCGCCCTACCACACACATCACAATCTGCGACCCACCACCACCACACACACACAGCGCCACAACGGCGGGGGGGGGGTGATGGTCCTGCAGAAGCGCCTCCTCATCTGCAAAGCAGGCGACTGTCCGACAATGACATAATGCGCACTAGCAGAGAGGGTCAAGGTCATGTTCAAGCTGAAGCGGTGCCGGGCCACATAACCATTTCCAACATGCTACTAATAGCGGCCACCATCATGAGCCAAACCAACGGCCACGGCAAGCGACGCAAGTCACTCGAGGGAACCTTGATTGCGCGGGGGGGGGGGGTATTTAGGCATGGATCCAGCATAGGAAGGCACCAAATGGGTGTATTTCGCGGGAATTAATCAAGCTGAAGGCCCAAGACCTACAGAAGGAGCTTTGCGATGTATGGAAGCCGACATTTTCCGATGATTGGCTCACTGCGTTTGTAAAATGCCACGGTCTACACCTCCGACAGTGTCACGGCCAAGTCGCGGTTCGGCTGGGACGCCACGAACTACAAGACCTGACGTTCCCCCGCCCGCCCAGCCATATACAACATGGATGAGACGGTCTAATGTAATGCGGCTCAATTTTCAACGAGAGGCACACGCGGCGTCAAGAAGAACAAGACACAAATCACTATCGCGCTTACAGACAAAGCAGATGGTTAAGACGCTCTATCGGCTGATTTCTAGATCGTATGAAGCCGCTTTACTGCTTTAAACAATATATTATCGGCCGAAATGGACTCCTGGTACATGTCCAGCCAGAAGGCCTGAATGACGGGGAAAAAGTTCATGCGTGGCTGCTCAACCTGGTTCACGACATGCGCGCGTCAGGGAGATGAGTATCCATCAACGCGGAGCGGTTCACTCACATCTGCTCTCATGTGTGCGGCGAACACAACCTGTCAGCCTAGTGATGCACCGGATGCATGAGAAAACGGGCTGTATAACTGGGCCACACTTACAACGCAAAGGCCCACATGGTCGCAGTCCACGGTTGGCGAGGCCAAGAAGGCCAAGCGCACAAAGGAGTTCAACGCCAGATCGACTCCGCGCTGTGTGATATCACGCATATGAGCTTCAGCGGATCACGAGTTTTTCTTCTTCATTTTAAGAACCGGCCATGACGAAGAGGGGTGTACTGCAGAAGCTGCGGTGCGCGACGCAAATAGAGCTGGACGTCCACATAGCACGTTGGCTGATCAGCGATGGTAAATTCGATTGATATTCATTTCTACTCGTATCACTCTTACTAATGTATTTGAATTGAATCAGTATGCGTTACCAGATCCGCTATACATCACCCTTGACGGAGGATTTCCGTAATCTTATGAACTGGGCTACGAACAAAGCGGATTCGACCATTCTCTCCGCGAAAGACCTACAACATCATCATGTAGTTTTTTTCTGCACGGCTATATGAGTTCTCGGAGCAGCTGCTGACAGCCGAGTTTGCGGTGGCGTTCTACCTTCCGTTCCAGAATCGACTCATATACTAATGGTAGCGGCAAGAAACGTGCTATATCGACAAGTATTTGCCCTTCCGAAATCTTGCGCTGCTCGGGGCAGTTAAAACAGCCCCCACGCGTCGGTCAAGGTGAATACCCTGATCACAGCACGAATTGAAGTACTATACAGACTCGACATTGAACCCATCATACAGTTTACTATGTCTGACACGGGCCATCTGTAGATGATGAACTACTTATCTGTAGTGCACCGCTTATGTCTACGCTGGCGAACAGAGAGTCGATGTCGAGTATTCCTTGACCTCACCAACCAATTTCTCGACGAGTAGTTCACAGACACGGAGCAGGGAGTGCAAGTTGCTGTTCAACAAGCATGGACAAAACCTATGATAGCGGAAACCTTCAAACAGCGGCTTCTTGTACATCGCCATGGCGAGGTATGTTGGAGGCTTCAGGCGTTCCACATGTAAGTGGACGAACTATGTTGGTACTGCGAGACAGAAGCTCCAAGGTTCTTGTCCATTGGTGCTAATGCACTCGTTTGCTTGTGACGAAGCCCATAAAACACTTTTCAGGAGCGTGATTTCTCCACGGAAGCTTTTCAGGAGCGGGGTTTCTCCACGGAAGCCTTCATCATAAACGACCGTAGCTTGAGCAGAGAAAATTATCGAGCGATAATGCAGATACTGGTAAAGCCGGTGGAGATGAAGAATAAATGCGTCGCGATCTTTGAGAATGGGGACCACGCAGAAGATGTTTAGGTTGTCGGTAGCTAGTAGTTCACTTGTAATATAGTATTTTACAGTGGTAACTCAAGGCTTGAGCACAGCTACTACTATAACTAGTACTTCTCTGGATTTTATATCCAGAGAAATAGACGGGATCGTACTGAGGTCAGATTGTTCTCTTAATTAATACATGTTGATCACGACACAACAATCCTCTTAAGCGTCCACTTTAAGAACCTGCGGATTTGGATTGTCTGCTTGATATGTATACTATGCTGCTATGTTGATCCATCCAGTTACGATAAGGATAAATATCTGCTGTATATTGAAACATGCACTGATTCATAATACATTAGACATATGATGTATTTATACCGCTAGAACAACATGCGCCATGTATCTGTGTATCTGTGTTCTGGGGCAACACGTATTACTCCTTTCGCGATGAAAGGAGGCATTTTACTTCCTTTAACCGTTCTTCAACGAAATACTCGTATACAATGACGTTGAAGGAAGAAAAATATATCCTTTACGCGACTTCAAGCACAGGTCCACCCTCTTGGTATTGTGCGTTCTACTCAAAATTTCCATGCGCGGTTCTTCGAATCAACGCAAGCCTGTATAAATGCATAAACCATTTGTTTACAAAGGCATTATGTGCAACACACAGTCAAAACTATGTTAACTACACAACAGAAGCCATATCGACAGGGTACACTCCACATCCAAATAAGGTACATGGTAGCCTATAGAGCAATTCTGGCCAATAAGAGTGAAGCGTCGGTTTGATGGCGGTTCCGTCAATAGGCCAAAAACGGCAAATTTGGATGGGAAGCACAATATCATAATTGTAACACAAAATAACATATGTTCTTTGCTGTAAAAGCCGCTTAAGTATCATTTAGTTTGACACAGTCTCATCAATTTTTTTCTTTTGTATAAAAGTAGCTACAAATACCCCAAAAAAATTCGGAGGCTACTGCCTACCACATGCCTTATACGAATCAAAATACCTCCTTAAAAATAATTACTTAGATTTTGGATTTTTACGAAAGAAAGCTAAAGCAAACACGATTAAAATATGCTATCGCAACGGGCTCCGACTAGCGCCAGCGGTTTATCTATAAACCCCTCGACAACGTCTTCAGTACCGAAGAGGTAGATAAATTTCAGCGTTTTCTCATCAAGACACGTGTTTACCGGATCGTTTAATTAAGAAGCTATCAGCAATTTGTTCAACAATTTGTTTCTTTGTCTTTCTGAACAAGGCCTGCGCGAGCGCCCATCCGAAAAGGAAATATATAGGTCAAATTCAAGATAGACAAAGCAACGTTTAAAAACATGAAAAAGTTTTGCATTGAGGAACAGACTGGGATTTTGTGATTGGCGATTGATTTTCTTATCTGTTGTTTGGCAAATTATTGCAAAATTCCACTAGCTAGGGTGTATGCTTGCTCTCTTCGGTACTATCGTGACTTAACGGGGTGTTTCCGGCGGGATCCAGGCACGATGGGTTTGTTATCGCTGCACAGCTGAATGTGATGAAGTATGTTGAGGCAAAGGGATGAAAAGTTGGTACTGTAGTAACGAATCATGCTGGTCAGTGTGAGAGTGTGCACTGTAAACTAGCCCTTCACCATCCTCGCGATGCGTACGTTCACTGTTTTTCCCATGCCATCAACAACTTGGATAGGTCAGTTTTGAACTCATCTTTACACAAGATGAGGATGCAGGCATCGAAGGCGACAGTAACGTTGAATTCGTTGTCGTTGCAGGGGTATGTTCGGGCACAAGTGTTAGTTACGCGAACCTACGAAAAGCCGTTGGGCTTCAGAAATCTCTGTCAAACCCGTGGGAACAGCATGCAAGATTGTTTTGCGTCACTTTGCGAGTTCGGAATGCGATGAAGCGGTTTTCCATTATGTTCATCGCTGATGTTTTCCGAAGGGCTCCCCTTTTTTGTGGCCCCACGTTGAGGTATCAAGTCAAAGCTGCGGAAGAAGTAATTCGCCCGCTTTCAAATGTGCTCTACAAATTGCAGCAGGATTTAAACACTCTCGCGGATGTTCTGAATTTATATTGAGATATTAACTTTGGATCACTGGACAACTTCCATAACATGGGGCTGGTATCGCTAGCAGCGAAGAGATGACACCAATGCGAGTAGCCGTTAATGATATTGGCATTCTTCTCACATCCGCGATATTTTGAAGTCTCTGTGGTGTTGCATAAGGAATCACCAAACCTACGGCTTCTAGAGGAGGTGTGAGGACATGGCCACGGTTGGTCAATACCGCAGCTGATTTCGCGGGCTTAACGGATGTTCTTCACGCCGGTTTTCGTCAACAGCTCCTTTTATCCGTTTTCACGGAAAGGTTGGGCAGTAGGGGGGGGAGGGGGGGGGCAAAAAAGTTGATCAAACCGGCTTCAAAGTTACCAGAGCAGGCGGCCGTCATTCTCGCAATCGCAGTGAACACGGCTACATTACTTCAGCGCGGTGGCTGAGATTGATAAGCGCTGAGAAACAGAATGACCCCTGAAAAAGCCTCACGCAGGTGCTCAGCTACACGCAGCCGCAGTACGGCTTCCTCCACCATTAGGCTCCTGGTATCGTGTTTGTTGTTCCAGGCTTCATGTTCACGCGCCAGCGATTGGTAAATTTCAACGTAGTTGACCAGGATTAGGCTTGTATGTTGTCATTCCGTAAATTCTCCATTGGCTTGGTGAAGAACCGCCTCCTTGCGCGCAACATCATCAACATAGACTGCGATAGTTCCGCCCTACTTAAGCTTACGCGTCACCAACTCCTGCAACCGATAATTGGGGTTAATACCGCGAACTCTCATCTGATGCTGTCCTTGTCTGGGAAATGGACAGCAGCAGCAAGGGTAAGTGTGTCAGAAGGAAGCCGTATCAGCAGCATGTGATGTGACGGGCATGAGTCAACAGGTAGCTACGGTGTCAATTATTGGTTGCGCACACATGGAGCGGTTCAACCGTGACGTTGTACGCGTGCCCATCTTTCAAAAGGCAATAGGAACCAAATCGCAGCCGACATTGGTAACTATTCATGCATCAAAGCAGTGGCATCCCAAACTAGCAGCGCTAGCACGATTTTAGTTGCAGCAACTGCAACCAATACCCCGTTTCTGCTACAACTTACAAGGCTTGATACTTCGGGCTGCTCTTTGTGAACATGTAGCCGCGGTTAGAACCAAGGCTAGTAACGCTGCGCCGGCAAACGCGACTAGCAGAAAGATGAAAATGCGATGTATATACCAACGGCTCATGTTTACGTGACGTTAAAGCTACATAAGCTTGAAATGACACACGGATTCCATCCAAAATATATTGATTGGATAGTGTCACGAGGCTGAACTCGAACACCAGTCAGTTTCTTTTTCTGTGTAAACTTCTCAACTCCTCCATACTGGGGCCTGTAGAGTTATGACAGTATTCAGCTTAACTAACGCCTTGCTCCACACGGGGAAGCTCTGGATTTTATTGACGAACTAAAAAAACTCGTAGAATTTGAGTAGACGTTATAGCTGTTTTAGCTGTAGGACGAGGTAAGTTTCCTCCACATCTGCTCCGCCTGCTTCGCAACCGCAGCATCTGCTTTACCTACTTCTATAACCCACACAAGCAACGTAAAACCCAGTAGGATTTTTAATTTTACCAGCTGCGTTTTGTTTTACCCAGGACTCGTCGCGCAACATTCAGTGGGTGATTGGGTTTTGATGTTGCTCCTGTCGAACAGCGTCAACATTCACCAGTGTTTTTTCATTGTGGTCCGGCTTTATTATCTTACAGGTTCTTCCGTAAGCATTTGTATCAAGGATATACAAGAAGTTACAATTCTAGCCTAGACGATGCTATTTCGAAGGGATATACGCCCTTTTCGAAAAAAAATAACACGAACCGTTCTGAGATAACAGGTGGATAATCTTGTAAAGACATGTTCGCATGTAATCTCATCACAATGTTTTTTTTCTTAGAATTTAAGTAATGAATAATAGCGTTTTATACGTCGAGTTGCGTTCTCGTAAGTACTCTGGATTAAAAATCCAGAGAATAAGACTTGGTTTTTTTATGTGGAAATCGGACAAGTTTGGGGCATAGCAGCGGTAAAGTAGATCCATGCTGCATATTCAAACTACAATATACGTACTAGCAGACTGCATACTGCCGTTTTCGAAAGATAGGCACGAGACACACTCAGAACAGAAACATCACCACGACTACTCACTACACCCTTCACACTAATAAGTCGTGCTTTGAAAATAATAATGGTTCCGTACATTTTCGTGTCACCTTAGCTACCAACTTTTTTCAAAACAGCTGAAAAGTTCACAATGATAGCAGATTTTGACAGATCTCGCCGAGCTTAAGCGAGGAGGGGGGGGTTAGCACTGAAGCGTTTGGATGGAGCACCTATACATGTGGATGCACCACCAAAATAATCTGAAGTAGCACCCCCAAAATTGAAATAGAGTATCCACTTACGGAATAGGAATTCCCCATCGTAGTAGCGTGTAGTGGCACCACTGGTTAGGAGTTCCTCTACATTTGTATTGATTATGACGTAGAATGGTGATTATGGCGAAGTGATCGCCAGTAACTTCAGCACGTCGAGCAGGATCAGTCTCAGCTCCATGTTTCTTAAGCGCAGCTACCACCAGCCGGGTTGTGCCCTAAACGGGGCGCGGCTGTTTGATCAGAGCTGAAACATTATCGACGGACTCTTTGCTCGCGACCTGCTGGAACTTGTTGGTGCTGCAGCTTTTGGCAGCGCGCCACGTCGGCACCCAGGACACGAGTGCCGGTGAAATCGCTTCATAGACATGAAGGAATAGCTGTGTCCACACGGACTTAGCACTTTGTCCACCGAGTTGACGAGAGACAGGACACACTCTAGTGTCTTCTCGGCGTATTTCTTGTCTCTCAGACCTTGCTCGGCCTGCTTGAGCGCCCGTTGTCGATCTTCTTTTGCTGGTGCCGCAAGATGCTGCAACGGCAACATCTCGGCCAGCAAAGTCGTGCTCAGCGACACGTTCAGACGCGCCAGCAGCGCCTACAACTCGACGACTATGCTGACCGTCGAGGAGTCTCCTTCCCCAGTGAGAAGCGGGCGGGGTTTTAAGCGAATATGTGCATTGAATATGCAATTAGTGTATTGAGAATGGTAATTAGTGAGCTTGAAAAGAAGATGACCTATCTTACTTTCTAGAAAGTATCCCCCCTGATGTCCGTGGACGCTTACCATTTTGCAGCCGTGATTCGATGTATCGCTGATTTGGTTTGGGTGCGCGTCAGGACCTGCGAGGCTCCTCTTGAACATTCGAGTCAGGACGGCCTCCTGGTCTCAAGGCGATCGCATGTTCGCATGGAGGCGCAGTTGGGGTCTCTGGTTCATCATGGACATCCCCAGAGTGCTCACATCTGCTGAGTCCGTGCTCCAATTCTTTTTGACTGCGCTGCGGCAGATTTCGGTTTGTCGACTGGGGTAGTGCGCCATGCATGCTCAGAGGTGGCACATCCGATGCTGCATCTTGAGCACCGTTGCTGAAACATCTTTTATCCTGTTCTGCCTTTTGGTTGATAGTATGATTGTGAGCACAGACATCAACAGGGCCCTCTAGCGTAGGCTCCACGTCGTGAATATTTCCTGAATATATGGCGAATGTATCAGTACCAGCAACTCCAGCGTCTGCACCGTGTTCCTGTAAATCTGACGGGTGAGTGTTAAAACTATCCGTGTGAGATTCTACACTGCCAACATCAAGCTCGTTAAGTGAGGTTGTTTCGTACGCCTCGTCGCTGACAAGAACAGCGCGATGTCGAGGGTGAAACAATTGTCTGCTTTCGGTACCCACGCCTGGTATATGCACAACAGCGTGAACGCATGCCGCCACAAGGTAACAGCACGCTCCATTTTCTGCAAAGTACAAACACGAGCAAACTTTGCTGCGGACATCGATGACCCAGCCACAAACCGGCATGTCCTCAACTTGATTGCGCCTGGCATTCGCGGATTTAATCGATTGTTTCATAGATTACTTCTCAACCGCGGTGAGCTGCAGCGGCCGATGCATCACAGTGTACAAACTGGCCGGCACCGACTCAATGAGAGGCAGGCGCTCCTCGGATATTGAAACCCGGCGACATAAAGTCGATATAGCAGCATGAGGCTTTCAGATGCTGATGGAAAATTGCAAAATGCCACGACTCGATGTAGAAATGTAAGTCGAGCGCTATCGAGACTTTTAATCCATTTTTCCGGAGTGTGTTCACCACCAGGGCACTCTAGCTTCACCCTCCGATGGTACTGCTCGAGGGGATTGTTAGTAGCAGCATAGCCTATTGGAGTGTGAAATGCCTGCCATTTAGCAAAGAGCCCAGTCTCAATCCACTGTTTAGTGACGTGGCCTGTAAGTTTACGCACGGCAGTTCCCGGAGCAAATCCTCTCCATTTTGCCAACACCCGGTATTTTACTGCTTCAAAGTATGCGTGTAGTGCATAGTGGATATCGTACAGATCTTCGAAGACAGCTGCTGTGTCTTCGAAGGAGACCCGATACTTGGCTGCATATTTCGACACGTTTTTCGTGACATGGAACCAGCACATTAGAACAGTAGTGTGCGGTAACTTGGTCACGGAGGCGTTGAACGGGGTTTTGTCAGTGTCCATCATGATGTACTCGGGCGCAAAAGGAATTCCACCAATATCCACACATATTCGCTTAATGTAGCGAATACACCAGATATAACGGGGCCAACGATGGCCACTGCCCTTTTCAAGGAATTGGAGACTGACCGATTTGGACTTGTGGTCGCTCCCTGGTGTGGACCACTCCACCTTGAGTGGCACACACCAGGCCCTCTCTGAAGGAATATTCCTTACAGATGATATGTTTAGTAGGAGTCAATCGCACTTAAGGCAACGGGTCCCTCAGAGCCAACCGCTCAGGAAGATCGCATTAGACAGCGATCTTCCTGAGCGGTT
>JAHQIV010001413.1:0-11842 GCA_030463285.1 Phytophthora europaea
CTGATTGTTGCAAAACGCGGAGTTCTCTCCGTAGGCACCTGTCAAGGGCAACAGATAATCTGGGTTCGGTTCGGTGAGAACTCCGCGTTTTGCCCTTGACAGGTGCCTACGGAGAGAACTCCGCGTTTTGCAACAATCAGTTGCTTTTTGCAAGAAACATTGTAATAACTCCGCGTGCCCGATTCGTGCAACTTGGGATTATCGATCGGCAACACACTCAATTAGTGATCTAATCAGTGCCGATTGGATTGCTCCACATGGGTGATACAGACTTTTCATTCGCTCAAGACGTTTATTCCCTTCCCGTTTGTTTATTCCTGGCGATCACAGACTGCTGCGGAAATCGCTCCTGTTATTCTCCGATATTTGCCTGTTGCTTGCATCGAAGGCGTCGAGTTTGCCTGTTGATTGCATCAGCAAAAAACGTTGTAGCAATCCTGCCCATGCTAGTCATTTGAGTTTAGCCATTCCTCAAAATCCCAGCTACTACCCAAGCCCCCCTACCAACAATGAGTGCCAGCACCGAGACCAAGACCCTACCCAGCGGTGCCAAAATCCCAGTGGTCGGACTGGGCGTGTTCCAATCGGAGCCCGGTGCCGAGACCTACCACGCCGTGCTCTCCGCCCTCAAGCTGGGGTACCGCCACATTGACACTGCCGAGTACTACGAGAACGAAGCTGACGTCGGCCGTGCCATCAAGGACTCCGGTATCCCCCGTGAAGAGGTTTTCGTGACGAGCAAGCTGTTCATTCAGAGCTGGGGCTACGAGAAGGCCCTGCAGACGACTAAGGAGAGCAACGAGAAGCTGGGTCTTGGCTACATTGACCTCTATTTGTTGCACGCCCCCGGCGACGCTGCCACCCGTGACGAGACCTGGCGCGCTCTTGAGGAGCTTCAGGAGCTGGGCATCTTGAAGGACATTGGAGTGTCCAACTTCGGTGAAGCTCACCTCGAGAAGCTGCAGAAGACGGCCAAGGTGAAGCCAGCGGTGAACCAGGTGGAGCTGCACCCGTGGCTTATGCGCCCATCGCTTGTGGACTATTGCAAGAAGAATGGCATCTTGCTGGAGGCGTACTCGCCGCTCGCTAGAGCCCAGAAGATGCAAGACCCGACGCTTCTCGAAGTCGCCAACGAAGTGGGGGCTTCGGCTGCACAGATTCTCGTGGCCTTCAGCCTGGCCAATGGCTTCATCACGCTACCGAAATCGGTGCATGCCGAGCGCCAGAAGGTTAACCTTGACGCCGCCAACATTCAACTCACGCCAGCTCAGATCACGAAGCTTGCGGCTCTCGACGAGTACTTGGTCACCGCTTGGGACCCGATCAAGGATCATGCTGTTTAGTGTAGTACTACGTAGTAGGTTGTAGTGGTATCCGGTACGCTGCTTGTACAGGACGCAGGCAGCAACGTATCCTAGTATCCACACCAACGCCGAAGAGAGAATATGAATGCGAGCTTTTCCCCATTATACTGCGTGAACAAGTGCTTGCGGCAATCCAAGATATGCTCGTGTAAGTTAGTACTGCAGTAGTAGTACCAAAGTTTGTACTACATGTAGTACCCAATGCCAACGAGCATCACGTGGTGTCGCTGCCCTGGGCAGCTACACGAAGGAATTGTATCATTTATCAAGGCCCCAGCTTCAGCACAAAAGCGACAAGCTCCAAGCTCCAAGTTCGGCAATGAATACAAAGGTCCCGCCCGACCAAGACGCTGCCCAGCGGAGCCAAAATCCCTGTCGTCGGACTCAGCGTGTATCGATCCAAGCCTCGCCCCGAGACCTACAACGCCGTGCTGTCACCGCTCAAGCTCGGATATTGCCACATTGACACTGCCCCGTATTACGAGAACGAGGAGGATGTCGGCCGTGTCATCAAGGACTCGAGTGTCCCACGCGAAGAAATCTTCGTCACCAGCAAATTGTCGATTTTCATCTGGGGGGTATGAGATCGCTATCACACGTAGGTTGTGAGAAGTTAGATAACGAGCGAGCTTCATGTGCTGTCATTCAGTAACAGTCACCACGTAGGCAAGCAACGATACGCTGGGTTCCGGGTATTTGCTCCCACCCCCGGGTGAGTCTGCGATGCATGATGAAACCTGGCGCACTCTCGAAGAACTGCAGGAGCAAGGCAACCTCAAGGCATCGGCGAGGCGCGTCCTGAGAAGCTGTTCAGGACTGTCAAGGTGAAGCCCTCGAGACAATGGTAACTTCAAGAGGCATGGAGTAGGCAGGCTACCTAGAAACACGGCATGATTCTTGATAGCGTCCCCAAGCCATGTCCAGACATTCATCCAGAGCCGCCAGCTTCGCGACCTGCACAGCAGTCAAATTGATGTTGTGAAACGTGACCTTCGATCGAGAGAGTGACGTACTCTCGGTCTTGCAGTGCGTTGCGTTATCAATAATTATGAGCAGGTTTCACACAATTGGGTGTAAAACTTGAAACGTACCACGCCCATAGTGTAAAGTTAGTCTGATATTCGGGAACCTTTGACTCATAGCTCGATGGCCTGCCCTGTAAAACGTAGACTGCCTACCCAGCTGCAGCTGAATGGCGGGCCCTTGCTATCATCACACAAACTGCAATGTTTCTCCGTCGCATGCCTCGGTAAATTCTTCTCAATGGATGATCTACATGCGAGCTATCCACGTAGTGCTGAGCATGTGCAATGACTATCGGTGTCTGTGATCAAGACATGCCCCACCTCGAGTTTGGCGACAAAGTTGTTCTACCCCCGGTGCGCTATCTGGTTAAAATACGAGGTATATCGATTTCATCATCTAATGCTGGTCGTACAGAAAATCTTGCTTGAGTTGCAGGGCTCGAAAATCTCAACGCCATTCCTGTTCAAGGTGCGGAAGCTCCGATACAAAGGGTATTTGGTAAAGGAGTAGTAATCAAACGTTTTCTACCTGATCATCAACCAGGTTCGAGCTGGTGGGGTAGACTCTACCGAGAGAAACGGCATTAACCGTCCCCAGTATTGCTCCGTCCAGGAGTTTAGTGCTCCAGAAGGGCAAGTTTTCCTACCATACTGGCTAATGCAGAATCTGCATGTGCCGGAAGGAGGCTCGGTAGCTGTGTCTAGCGTTACCGACCTCCCTCGAGGAATTTATTGTCGACTACAACCAGAAAGCACGAGCTTTCTGGATCTGGCTGCAGAGATTGGCCCCAAGGTATGACATCAACTGAAAAATACCGCATTTGTTTGAGAAATCTAACTAACTAACGCCCAACTTTTCTAGCTTTTAATGGAGACTGCGCTCCGCAGATACTCGGTCTTGAGCGTGAACTCTACTATCGTAATCGAATACGGCAATGTGCGCTACTACGTCCGCATAGCAGAACTGAAACCAGCATCTGTCGTGAGTTTGTGCGGCGACGTTGACTTAGAGACAGACTTTATGCCCCCAGACGTGAGTACAATCGATTTGTTTTGTACATACTTTTCATCTCAAAGAAGCTCACTACTCTTTGATCGTTAGGGATCTGATCCGAAGCGCCCATCAACAGCAAGATCATTTTCTTCAGATGACCGTGCTAGCACGCAGCCACCTTCTTCAGATCCAGCTTCGGTCGCCGACTGCAATGCAACACCCACGAATAATAGCCTAGCGTCCGGAACGTGTTATGGCAGAAGGTTGAGAGATGGCGGCTACGTGGAAATCTCTCTTACCAACACAACCCAAGAAACTGGGAACGCACCGCGCAAAATTCCTCTGAGTAGCCTGCAAAAAGCTCAGCAGATTATCCGAGACAAAAAAGCAAAGCCCATTTCCACTGAAGCAGTTGCCGCAGTTGCAGATTCACCGATGCTTGCTGCCCAACTTCGTTTAGCTCAAGGATATTTCTCAACACCGGGATTTGCTTTAGGAGCAGCAGTGCAATCACAAAACATGGAATATACTGCAGCTCAAGTAGATGTCGGCAAGTCGAAATCTGACGCGAAGAATACTCGAACAAACGCATTGGACGCTGAGCTAGCACCTCAGCCTGATCCCAGAGACCAGCAAGATGTTCACAGGTGTAAATTGTGTTTGGCGGATGTATCGGCGATGAATATGGAGATCCACACTCTGCGCTGCACCAATAATCCAGCTTATCACAAGGTACACAACGAATTCTTGCTCCCAGTCTTGTTTTGTAGCTTACACAATTGTTGTGGGTTGTGATGCAGTTCGAGTGCTCTATTTGTCACGAAAAAAATCTACTAGTGAATGAAGAGCAGCACCAGCATTGTCCGGAGTGCACCCTTTTGTGTGAAGGCAGAGAATCATTGGCAGAACACCAGCGACATGAGCATAGTGCTTGTTGCAAATGCGAGCTTTGTGGTGTATTATTCACGAATAGAGAACTACAGGACCACGTGGACAATGGACGATGTGACCACGCCTTCATGCCTGTACGTACCGATTGAGAGTGCGTGTTTACTTTACTGATGCACTAACGGCCAGATAATTGCAGTGCTCGTTATGCGGTTTGGCTTTCAAAAAGAAGGACATGGCTCGACATTTTACCATGTGCTTCAGTCGAACCGAGTATTGCGATGTAAGTGAAAAAGTCAAGGCGAATTGATGAAGCATGCTGCTAATTCGAAGCTGTTGTAGGGTTGCAAGGCTTATGTCAAGATCACGGAATTTGAAGCGCATCAACATCAGTGTGAGGCAGTGATACTACACGATCAATCTGTTTTGCGAGCCAGTGGAAGTCTCTACAAGAGCACGCGCTCTCCTCATCGAGCCAAGACCTCAAACCAACCTTCTATCGAGTGCGTCTACTGCTTACAAGGAGGATTTCCCAGCATTGCACATGTAGAGCATCACGTCATAAGTGACTGCCGTGTTGCCAAGTCCTTTACTGCTCCTGAGAGTCTCCCAAATAGCAATCAAGAAGAAGCAGATCCACCCCCGGACGGCAGCGAAAAATCCCAAGACGACGCAGCAGTTCGCCCTCTTCTCGCCCAGGGACGATTGCGTCGCAAAGGAGACAGCAGTGCTCTCCACCGACACCCGTCATCTGCTCAACCAAAATCGACACCCGAGTCATCCAACAGCAACAACAACCAGTTGAATCACCTCCCGGTCACCGACCCGCTCGTTCGCCGCTCTGCAACAACTTTCCTCGGTCCGTCGACACGTTTGCCGCCGTCACGACCAACGCAACAAACAGACATGCCGCACAAACCTAAGCCCAAGCTCAGACCAAATCCGCACCTCAGTTCGCTGCCGCAAAGAGTGTCGAAGCCTGCGACTGCACTAGAAGGACCAGGATCAAGCAGCGTCAGCGCCAGGAACGTCAATTCTGGTCCTGCAGAGCTGTGCATCTCAAGCGCCGGGGGTACGTCGCATCGCACTCTACTTCCCCAATCTCGCTCCCAAGCTATTAACCGCGTACGAAGGCGACCAGCAGCCTCAGGTCGCTTGGACAAGCTGTCGTAGGAGATGCACCACGTCACAGATTCTAAAGGGTTACATGTTGAAGTTCGGGTTACGCAGTCGAGCGTACCCTCATTATTATTCTCCAATCATCTGCGCCTCCACGCCATTTCCTCGCTCCTATTTGTCCAAATGTAATTTTGGCGGGAGAGCGGTCACCCCTTCCACGCAGCATACAAATCGCAAGTGGCTCATCGTCCTGCCGTCCGTCCCGCCCGCTTTTCGCGCCAAAATCCTTCCTCTAGTGGCCAACCACCGAAGCAAACAGTCGGCAATTTTCCTCGCCAGGTCAACAGTCTCCCCTTAACCGTTTAGACACACATAACCGCCACCATGTTCGAGGCCAGACTCCCCCAGGGCCGCATCGTGAAGCTCATCGTGGAGGCCATGAAGGACCTCATCTCCGAGGGCAACATCGACTGCACCAAGTCGGGCCTGGCGCTGCAGTCCATGGACGGCTCGCACGTGTCGCTCGTGTCGCTGCTGCTGCGCGCCGAGGGCTTCGAGCACTACCGCTGCGACCGCAACATCTCGCTGGGCGTGCAGACGGCATCGCTGTCCAAGATCCTTAAGTGCTCGGGCAACGACGACGCCCTGTCGCTCTCGGCCGAGGACAACGGCGACGCGCTCAACATCATGTTCGAAGCTACCTGTGCGTCATTTTATCTGCCATGTTTGCCATATTTTATCCGGATTTTTCGCTAATTATCTTTTCTTATTTGTGGCAGCTGGCGACCGTGTGTCGGATTTTTCGCTCAAGTTGATGGACATTGACAGCGAGCACCTTGGTATCCCTGGTACCGAGTATGTGGCGACTGTGCGCATGCCCTCGGGCGAGTTCCAGCGCATCTGCCGCGACCTGCAGACCATGGGAGACACGTGCACCATCGCAGTGGGCAAGGAGGGCGTCAAGTTCTCGGTGTCGGGCGACCTGGGCGCCGGCAACATCACGCTCAAGAACAACACGGCCGCTGAGAAGGAGAGCGACCGCGTCATCATCACCATGGAGGAACCCGTGGAGCTCACGTTCGCGCTCCGGTATTTAAATATGTTCGCCAAGGCCACGCCGCTGTCCGAGACGGTCACGCTCAGCATGTCGCCTGGCATCCCCGTGGTTGTCGAGTACGCCATCGGCGACATGGGCTACATGCGCTTCTACCTCGCCCCCAAGGTGGAGGAGGACGACTAAGCTCGGAGAGGCTGCGAGGCGGAAGGCGTTATGAAGTAATGTCCTAGTTTTTTAGAAATCGCCCTCTCTCTATTGCTTTTTAGTGCATAGGCAACATTCGCTGCTGTCGTTGTTAGATTTGAAACAAGAGCGTCGGGAGACGAATAAATTGGCAGCGAGCCTTATTTCGAGTGGATGTCGTACTTACGGCTTCATGATTTTTGAGTGCATGGAAAGGTGTGTTTATTGAACCTCAGTTTTGCTATTGCCATTTAACGTGCTGCACTTTGGCTGCGATCGATATACGCTTGTCTTGGCAACATTTGCACTTTGGGTGTTTTCATGAATTCATGAATTTGAGCGAGATCGCAAGACTACTGTATCTGCACATTTCGCTTCATCATCTACTTGCTCCACGACTGGAGGTTCGAGTACGTGACGTAGAAGAACGTGAGCAAGCCCACGATGATCACGAACGTGTCGACGATCTTGTCCATCCACGACGCGTTCGGATGCAGCTTCAGGTGGAACAACGGCGGGTACACCAAGCTCAGAGGCACTGTTCACACGTAAAAACAACGTTAGATGTCGACTACAATCAGCAGATAGGTTCTCCAACCACTTACCGCAGCAGAAAGCACCAACGATCGAAACGAAGAGGTCGAGACGATCTTGGCCGAAGTACGCGATACACACAGTTGCGAGCACAGCCACGGCGCGGAAACAATTTTTGGCAACCTTTTGTCCGGATGCGCGCCTAGGGAAACCCACCATCTCCTCCATGATCTTCACGGCAGGGAAGAGGAACAGAGGATACGAGAGGAGCTGTGCAAACGCATAGCCAAGCTGCACCGAGGTTGACCAGCCATTGCGCGGGAGACTGGACGTGACCATGGGAGCAATGCCGCTACCAAATGTGATGTAGTTGATGCCGGCAAAGAACGAGTAGAACACGAGCAGACCAACAACCGTCCATGATAGCAAACGCGGGAAGCGCTTCTGACGAGACTGGTTCAAAGAGCTCTGCGTAGGCAGCACAAGACCGATACCCTCAAACGTGAAGATCGAAGTGCCGATGAACACGGGGTAGTCCTGTTGGTTGAAAAGCTCCACGTCCTTCGCGGGGCCCTGCGTGGCGAGCAGCCAGAAACTGTTGCCCAGGATGAAGGCCAATCCGTACAGGATAAACACATCAGCGATGAGGTTGCTAATAGAGAAGTAGCTGATGTAGCGGATCCACGACAGCGGGATATACACAGCAATTTGAAGCAGGATGAGCGTCGACGTATCCACAGCGTGCCCCCAGAACTCGAGCACCTCCGCCATGTTTTGCGCCACGAAAATCACGTAGGTGCAACAAAATCCAGCCTGCATCATGATGATCGAGATCTGGACCATGCGTCGCCCCCAAGACCCGTAAGCTTTGAATCCGACATGACCGTAGGTACCACCGACTACCTCGCGGCACTGCAGCAACCGCAGCATTGCGTAGAGCGTAAGCGCCGCGACAAACGTCAAGCACAATGGCGAAAAGAGAATGCCACCACTGCGGAACCCATCGGGCAAGAATAAAATACCCGTCCCCACAAACGACTTGAGCAGCGTCAGTAATGCGTGCCACAGTGTAGTTGTCTTGTCACTATCCCTTGACTTCGGTGGGGTAGCCTCCGTCTTGATGAGCCCCGTCGTCTCCGAAGGCGCTCCCAGTCTACAATTCACAAAATCATTATCATCGTGATGAGTCAGTCACTGCAGCTGCGCGATGGATGCCCTCCAAGTTCAGATTGTTCTGCTGTACTCACTCTCTGGTCGGCGTACGTCGGTACGCTGGCAGCCTCAGCGGCGGCGTCATCAGCAGACTGCGCGCACGTTCCTCGACGTTCATCTCGTCGTACTCGTCATTGTCCTGACTCAAGATGCTGCCGATGAACGGGTCGTACACGCCGTTAATGCGGTCGATAATCTGGTCGCGCAGCGCCTTGGACACCACGGGTCTTGGCGTCGTCTGCACGTGGTGGCGGCGGAATCCGCCGGGCACAGCGATGTCGAACGCCTTGGGCGTCGTGGAGTCCGAGAAGCCGGACGACATGCCGGGCTCGGACTCGCGGCGGCCCGTGATCTGCGGCGAGGAGGAGCGCAGCGTCTTCTGCAGGTCCCAAACTGAATCGGCCATTGTGATACTTGGCTACTTGGATATGTACTTGGCACTTGACGGACAGACACGCGGCTTGCCCACAGCGGAGATTGAGAGAGAGAGAAAGCAGACGCAGAGAGGTAGAGAGCGGGGCAGTGCAAAAATGGCGGCGTGCGTGGCGGAGACTTCGACTCTCTGCCAGGCAAGATGGATAATGCGCCCGGTGGTGGAGCAATTGTCGCGCATCCCCTCGGCGTAACGGCCAAATCCCCCAATTCGAAACCGGTAGTTACCCGTGCAAATTTGATAGATTACCGATAATTACCGGTTGATATAGGATAATCTATGTCAACCGATCTTCTATATTCAATATACCTCTGGTATCAGATCGTGTAAAGATATTTGCTGACTTTTGTTGACCACACCACGACGTGATGACGTCGGTTAATCGCGCAGAGCCAGGCGCCGATAAGCAACTTCAAATTCTTGTGTGCTGTACGCACTTGTACGTGTATCACACCAAGTTGTCGAACCACTGCCCTGCCCATACAAATCCGAATCACAAGACCGACCATGGAGGCGCTCGGTGCGTATGCGTCTAGCGATGAGGAGGAGGCGTCTCGCTCCACGTCTCCGCGCTCCACAGACTCTCCGTCTCTAGCTCTACCCGTGGTTAACTCGGCGCCTTTCATTGCGCTCTCGGACCGCCAGGAGGAGGCCCACAAGGCGGCGTTCCTGACGGCCGCCACACAGACGCAATTGGCTGTAAATCTGCCCGTGGAGTCGACGTTGGCACCGTTCGTGGGCCCTCAAAGCAACAACACGATGGACTTGGCACTCGTGGACCCTCTGCGTGCTGGCAGCGGCAAGCAGGTGGTCACGGGCGTCGTGGAGCAGGCAGACATGGAGGACTTCAGCTTCGAGACTCAGTACCACACGTACAACCAGACGCTCAGTCGGAATCCCACCAGAAACAGAGCCAAGGGAGCCCCCCCCTCAGCCCCAGCACTGCCAGGAGAGAAATTGGCTGACACTATCGTCGCTCCGGGCGAGGAGAACGTGTTTACGAGTCGCAACGCCAAGAAGAGGAAGAACCAGACAGTCTCCAAGGAGCGAGCAGCCGCTGAGGACTTCGGAGATGAAGCGACGGACGGCATTTGGGCTCCATACGAGGAGAAGGGCAAGGCTCTGACGGATGCGGAGAAGGGAACCATGAACGAGCAGCAGAAGGCGCTGAGAGAGGAACAGCAGGAGGCCAAGCGACGCAGGGCGGAGGCCAAGGAGGAGGCGGACGAGGAGATGGACTTCGACCGCATGGTCGAGAAGAAGACGGGGCACCTGCTGCCGGCGAGACTCAAGGCAGGACAGACGGCGCTCGAGGGCAAGTCGACGTTCTTGGGAGACCAGGAGTACGACTACCAGGGACGCGCGTGGGTGGAACCTCCGCGCACGCTCAAACCCGACGACGGAGACCACCAGGTTTTCCTGCCCAAGAGGTGTGTGCACAAGTGGACGGGACACACCAAGGGCGTGCAGGCTATCGAGCTGTTCCCGCGGTACGGCCACTTGCTGCTTTCGGGCAGTATGGACAACACAGTCCGTATTTGGGACGTCTACAACGAGCGCAAGTGCCAGCGTGTGTATGAAGGCCACTCGGGTGCAGTGCGCGATATCAACTTTAGCAACGATGGCCGGCAGTTCTTGAGCTGCAGCTTTGATCGCTTTATCCAGTTGTGGGACACGGAAACGGGGCAGGCTGTGCACTCGTTCACGACTCGACGTGTGCCGTACTGCGTCAAGTTCTACCCGCTGGACAACACGAACTTCGTGGTGGGCGACTCGAACAACATGGTGGTGCAGTTCGACACCCGATCAGGCGAGATCGTGCAGGAGTACAACCACCACTTGCAGGCTGTCAACTCGGTGACGTTCGTGGACGACAACAAGCGGTTCGTGAGTACTTCGGACGACAAGAAACTGCTGGTCTGGGAGTGGGGCATCCCCGTGCCGATCAAGTACATCTCGGAGCCGAGCATGCACTCAATGCCGGCCGTGACGCTGCACCCGAGCGGTGGCTTCTTCGCTGGCCAGTCGCTGAACAACCAGATCGACGTGTACACGGCGCGGGACAAGTTCAAGATGAACCGCAAGAAGGTGTTCAAGGGCCACCAGAACGCCGGCTACGCGTGCCAGATCGGCTTCTCCCCGAACGGCCAGTACATCATGTCGGGCGACGGCGAGGGCAAACTGGTGTTCTGGGACTGGAAGACGACCAAGATGATCAAGAAGCTGCGCGCGCACGACCGCGGCCCCACGATGGGGGCGCTGTGGCATCCGCTCGAGCCCAGCAAGGTGATTTCGTGCGGCTGGGACGGTCTCATCAAGTACTGGGACTAGAGCCGCAAGTAGATGCAGTAGGACCCACGACCGCAATATATCAAGCACGATGCGATGCGTCCGCCGTTTTTGATGTCGCTCTGCATAAGGTTGGCCCGACACCGGAAATCACATCTCACCTGTTCAGTCGAACAGCATAACAAACAGAAACTGGCGAATTGCACTCGAACAGGTGATATGTGATATGTGATTTGTGTTCTATCTATTTATTCTGCGTGAAAAATTTGCTTGCACCCAATTGCGAGCGTTCTTCTCCACGCTGATCTGCGAGCATGTGTAGAGGGCTTACGACGACGGCAACGGACAACATGCACGTATAGAGCTCGCGTGGGCTGGAAATATAGCGGTCCGCGGTTGTGTACAGCACAGTAGCCTCTGTCCAGAGGAGGCTCGTGGGATTTGTTGGTGACTTCAACGTGCCTCTTGCTCACAGCACGAGGCCCGTGTGGTGCACGGGGGCGGGCACCATGGCGGCCTCGAGGATGAGGTCGATCTCCTCCTCGGACATGGGCAGCGGGTCCAAGTCGCAGAGCATCGCTGCGAAGTTGGAGAGCTCGGCCTCGGGCCCCACGGGGTTGAAGCTGTACGGGTAGAGCTGCTGGCACTGACTGGGCAGCGTCACGATGGGCGCCGGCATGAAGCAGCCGTGGAAATCCATGGGATCCACGCCTCGCCGCGCCGAGACAAGCGCGAAGGGGGCGG
>JAHQIV010001415.1:0-11835 GCA_030463285.1 Phytophthora europaea
TCCGTAAACCTTGCACGCCAAGTAGCCCCATATATTCTCAATGGGGTTGAGATCCGGCGACAGAGCCGGCCACTTCATCACCTCTCCGAGGTGCTCCTCCAGGAAGGCCTTCGTGGCCTTGGACGAATGGATACTAGCGTTATCCTGCTGGAAGGTAAACTCAGTACCAAAACGGCGATGGGCCGCGGGCAGGAGGTGCTCAGAGAGGGTGTAGATGTAAGCATGCGAGTCCTGGGTCCCATCCAAAAACGCCAGTGCCGTGGTGCCGTCCGCCCAAAAGCCACCCCACACCATGACAGAACCGCCGCCGTTTTGGCGGCTAAAACGCACCTTGGGCTCGTCTTCTAGACACCGCCAGTAGCTCTTGAGGCCGTCTGGGCCGTCTAAGTTCCATTTTTTCTCGTCTGAAAAGACGGTCGACCGCCAGTTTGCCTCGCCCCAGTCATGGTGATTTTCCGCCCACTCAACGCGGGCCTTGCGGTGCCTGTCAGTGAGCTTCGGAGCTTTGTTCATCTTGACATACTTGAAGAGCTCGGAGGAGTTCAAGAAGCGGCGAATCGTTCGGCTGGAGACCGTGAGCTCGAGCTGATCCTTGGCCTTCCCTGAGCTCAGCGTATCTTGGCGCGTCGCTCGCACAACACAGCGGCAGTCACGCGGTGTCATCTTCCTCGGGCGGCCCGGGCCGAAACGCTTTCCGTACGAGGCAGGATCGCGCAAATAGTTAGAGATAGGTTTCCTGGAGCGACCTATAGCCGCAGCTATCTGACTAGCGCTGACACCTTGAGCAGCATAGGCGTCAATCTGCCCGCGCTCGTACTCCGTGAGCTGACCCTTCCGACCCATCGCAAGTTGCAAAATGAGGTTTCCTTCAAATGCTATGTGGTGTACATAATTGCCAATACTGAAACCAAGTTTAAAAAGTGTGCTATCCTTTTGACCAGGCCGTTTTCCACGGGCTTGAATAGAAAGTTTCTCAATATCGCGCGGATTCCACTCAAATTTGATTGGCGGAATCAACGCGCTGCGCCCGTCGATTGGTCCAAGTTTGAGCGCCAAACTCAAAACATTGCCCGAGTTGCGCGGGAAAATATAGGGTGGGCTATCCTTTTGGCCAGCACTGTAGCTCCGACCGACGCAGCTCCAGCAGCTCCCGAACCATAAATAGGCTCTGTTATACATTTGACAAGTCATTGTCTTAATTCAATATCTGCCGTGTTCCAGTGTCTTCAAGTTACAGCTCGTATATTACCACAGCAACTGGTTCATCCCACCCACTGAGCTAATTCGTCGCTAGAGGCAAGCTACTTGACTTGCGCCACCGCATGGCTGACTGAGGAAGCCGGAACTGCAATCGCCACGATGTGACTGTCCCCGTGATTTGGCTTGTACGACTTCCGTGCGTGGCTCCACGATCTCCAAAGGCGTAACGGCCGATATCCAGTGCCGGTTGGGCATCGAGCTCGCTCGCAGTCTGCTTTTTGCGCTCGTGAGCTCAAATTCAAGACCAACTTGTCAATAATGACCAGCCTTTCTCAAGAGACCAGATATCCTCGGACGCAAAGCCGAGCGTCACCCACGCAGCGGCTCGCTGTCGCCACCAACCCCCACAGGACCACGACGCTGTGCCAGCGCCGACCAAATGCAAACCCCGACTCGCAATGCACATGAGTCGCTGGTGGACTCGCCTACGTCGGCGACGATTGGAACTTGACGCCGATCATGTCGATGCTCATGCGCCACAGTATACAGGACACACGCTGCGTGTTCCGCGGCAGGGGTACTATCCAGAGAAACCTCGTCATGGATGTAGGAGCGCACGTGTTGGCGACAAAGTGGCTGCAGTTTAGATGCACTAACGTGGTGAGGGGGGTCTTGTGTCGTGACGTCGTAGTGCCGAGATGAAGACGCGGAGCGTGTGGCGACAACGAGTGCAGTGCTCACTTTGTTACTTGAACACGGCGCCTACCCAGATGCTCGTAGTAATGTGCGCTCGTAGCAGTTGAAGTTGAAGTTGTACTCATCACCTCACGCTGACAATGAACTGCTATCTCTTGTACTGACCAGGGAGGCAAAACAGCTCTGCATTATGCAACAAACGATGGACTGTATGAAGCTGCAAGGATCCTTCTGGATGCTGGAGATTCTATTGATGCACAAGACAAGGTATCCTCTCACTACCATGGCATCCAATGTTGGCTGAGAAACGGGAGTTTCACCAGTGTATTCTGCTTGATATGGTTCAGGACGGTCAATCACCGCTATATTGCGCCGTGCATGAGCGTGGTCTTTTGGTAACAAATTTACTGTTGAATTACGGCGCATCCGTCGACCTTGAAGATAAACGCGGCATATCTCCGCTATCGCTGGCGATTCAAAAGAGACACATCGACATTATGCAAATATTCCTGAATCACTATGTGCTCGTGGCAACACGCGGGCGATTGAACTTCGCTGGTGACGTGCTGCTCCGAGCTGTCGAAGCAGATTCTCCCAATATTGTAAAATTACTGCTGGAAAGTGAATACGTGGCGTTGGATTACCAGAATGCGGCGGGTGAGACGGCAATGCATCGTGCCATAGCACACGGCAACACACACATGATGGAAACTCCGCACACGTTTGACACCGGCGCGCAAATGCTTCGTGTGCTTACGGGTCGTGGCGAGTCTTGCCTTCATTTTGCTGCTAGAATGGCTTCGACAATTGAGTTGGTGCCGGATTTCTGCGTCGTTGTCTTTAAGAATTTTGCTGAAGTTTCTCGAGGAGGTGGATGGAGATGAAAAAACTCAGCTGACCAACCAGCTTGATGCAGATGGCGCGACGCCATTGCTCGTTGCGGCGACTACCACGGAAGCACGCTACGCCAGCGACAACCAGTTCTCGGATCGAAACACCAAAATGAAACTCTTGCAAGCCAATGACGCCAAACTTCTGCCTGCATCCAGTTTATCAGGAAGCTCGCCGTTCTGTCGTACACTTCAACAAGTTATACTTTGTGCACTGGTACGGCGATGCTTGTGTCAGTGGCTTTCCGAGTGCCAGGAGGAAAACGACGGAGCCTTATTGCGAGACTTTTGCACGAAATGGACCGCGAACGTCCCCGCATATCAAGACTCAACTGCTTTAATGCCTGTGCTACATCTGAGTGTTTACATGGGCTACAGCGTCGAAGTATTGCCGCTTCTTCTGATGTTGCCACAAGAGTGTGAAACCTTTTTGAATTCTTTGCGAAGCCTGGAAAACTTTGGGAGAGGTCTAAATGGGTTGCAATTTCGCTCACGAGCTAAGAGCTGCTTGGACATAACTGGCTAAATGAGAAGCTGCTCTTTAGAAGACATATTTGTATAAGGCTAACAAGAAGAAAACTTACATTTTTTGCAGTAGTCTAACAAAGGTATACTTCAAGGTACATGTTTTGTATACTTGACCTCGATGACCTCCACGACGAGGCCCTTCAACTTAGTTTGCAGTGAGCTGCACTTACTTTGGTCTTACATGTATCCCAACGTTCCTAGTTTTATTTCAGAAGAAATGGGCCAACTTGCTACGTGAATGATTTTCTGCTGAGAGTACCAGCATTTGAACGCGGAGGTTTACACTTCGTACCGATGCGTTTACAAAGGACAAACTTGGCATGATCAACAAACATTCTCTAGCCACGAACAACTTCAATTCTGAGAAGCCCAACGCGGCAATTTCTCGCCTTGCGAAAATTTTGAGATACAGCCACTTGCTTGTCGCCGATACAAAAAGATCACCACGATTTTCTTTCGATTAAAATCCGGCAGTGCCGTCCGCCAAAACTTGAACTTAGCCCTTGGTCAACGTGAGGTACGGACTAAACATGTCGAAGCGCCAAAGCGATACCACAGCTTGTGGATACTTGCCGGGAGTTTGCTTATTGGTCCTCGAACTTGCTACCTTCAATACCGACGCCAAGAAAGCATGAAGTTACACACTTTCTCATCGCCTCGAACAGAAGTGCACGTTGCGTGGCGTATTAAAATGTGTGTGTGTGTGTCTGGCCGCACTGTGCCTGTCCGGGTTCAACACTCAACACGGAGATTCATTACTCGATGTCAACCCAGCAACATCTTGGCGGCCGACTTCTCTGCGAAGCTGCCGCCGCGTCCGCGCATTCTCCTGCTCGTTCGAGGTCCACCCTCCAGGCATCGACTGGCGGGCACGCAGCCGCTCGCTACATTGCGTCGTGCATGCCTCCGCCTGCTTCAACGTTGTCACGCTGCTGATTCTTGTCGCCTGCTTCGCGCACACAACTCAGGATGGGTGTGGCCAGGCTGGGTCCTCATCCTTGACTCAACAGAACAGAGCTCCGGCGAGTGCAGTGTAGCCACTTGTACATGTAGCAGCTCACCAAGCTTTCGGTACTCGGCCACCCGATCCCGACTGTTGCATTTCTGCGTCCGATGTCAACACGACCAAGCAGCGCTGCGCCACGTTGCAGTGGTACTTGTGCTGCGTGTTCGTCACGCCGTTAGCTGAGATTTTCATCTCACAGAACACGTTCCCGGTCGCCACCGGAGGCGGTGAGCAGCATTTTCAGTCGCGAGCACTTGCCGCTGCTGTTCTGCAGAGTGCAGAGACTGCGGATGTAAATCAGCACAGGCTCAGAAACGAGGCGAGCGATGGCTGGAGCAGACGTAAACGCTGTCGCGGTGAGCAGCTTGACTCAAGCTGCTGCCTTGAGGCGGCTACTGTAGTACTTTTTGGCGCTCGTGAACGAATTCGCACCAGAAACAGTCTGTAAGCTTTAACGCGCAACACTTGCTACTGAATTATGGTACCCCGTCATGGCACGTTGTCACGCGTAAATGCATGATAATGTCTTCCTCGCCTTTTCTCGGCCACGCGCTGCACTGTCCAGAGCTTGATTCCTCGCGGCTGTTGCCTGCTGCCAGCCAGCCAGCCAGCCACATCCACGGCGCCTGCCGCGCGGCTTCTCTCCGCCTTCGCAGCCTGCCTGCGTCACCGGAGCGCTCAAGTCGCTTTTTTTCAGGTAGGATGCGCTCCGCCACAAGCGACTCGGGAGTGGCTCAGTACAGTACACGTCGACAAGCTGCACGTCCGTCACGAATTAGATCCGTACAGTACAGTACCTGGTACAGGTTAGTCGGGTGCAGCCTCCACCTGTGGGTCATTCGTGAACACGCCGACCGACTGCCGACCTGCCCGCGGAATTGAACACGGGAGTGTCAGGAGGTCGGTCATGTCCGCTGCCAGCTGCTCCGAAGTGGAGCAGGCGTGGCTCGACGCAGGCCGGCGAGGAGACGTCAAGGTCATGCAAGGTCTCCGCAAACACCACCCCAAGTGGCTCGCGCTCGACCGCGTACGTAGCCATCTCGATCGACGAGTACTATGCAGAGTACTACTCTTGCGCGTCCGATTAAGCGATTTGCCTGCTGCAGACGCGGCTGCCGGTCACTGATGCCCATCGTCTTGTGTTCCTGCGTTGATTGATGGCCCTGGCAGGTTGTCG
This sequence comes from Phytophthora europaea, assembly GCA_030463285.1. Taxonomy (NCBI): domain Eukaryota; phylum Oomycota; class Peronosporomycetes; order Peronosporales; family Peronosporaceae; genus Phytophthora; species Phytophthora europaea. The sequence continues at coordinate 5,498 of JAHQIV010001415.1, forward strand.
CGGCCGAGTCCAGTCCCAAGAACCGCGACGAAGGAGATGAAGCGCCGTCGTTCTGCGACTGGGAGAAGTTCCACCTGCCGACGGTGGGCGCGTCGGCGCTTCATGCTGCTGCCTGGGACGGCGAGTACGAGGTGCTCGAGTTCCTGTTGAAAGAGGGCCAGCAGGTGGACGAGCGAGGCCGGCGAGGAGTGACGGCGCTCATGGCCACGCTCATGAGACACAACGTCCAAGCTCTGCGCGCTGTCTTCCAAGGAACCGCTGTGGTCCAGCTCAACACGGTCATGGATGTAAGTGGCCTGTGTTGCTGTCGCTGTTGCTGCTGTTGAGACTGAAGGTCTCTGATCGTTATCATGGCTGGTGATATGTGTGCAGTGCCGTAAGGAAGACGAAGAGCGACTCCATCACACTTTGAGTGTTGTGAAGCTGCTGCTGCGTCACGGTGCGGAGACGGAAGCGCGGGACAACGAAGGCAAGACGGCGCTCTTCCTCGCGACGAATGACGAGCTGTTTGAGGTTGCGAAGCTTCTTCTGGAGAATGGAGCGCGCCTGGACGCGCAGGACTCGATTGGTAGGTCCCCGCTCCACGCGTGCTTGCGAGCTGCCGTGGAGCAGAGCGTGCTGGTGACGAATCTGCTGGTTTCGCGAGGCGCGCCGATTGATCTCCCGGACAAGACTGGCGAGACGCCATTCACGATTGTAGTTCGACACGGGGACATCACGGCACTGCAGCTGCTGCTGAATCACCACTCGCTGGTGGCCACGCCTGCGAGACAGGATTTCTCAGGCGCAGTGCTGCTGCAAGCCGCGGAGCTTGGGGTCGTGGACGTTGTCCGTTTCTTGCTGGACGGGAAGTACACGAGCGTCGATGTCGTCAACGCTCGAGGAGAGACGGCGCTGCACCTGGCAATCATGAAGCAACGCAAGGAGCTCGTCGAGATGCTGTGCAAGTCCAAGTCTGCAGAGCTTCTGCTCGCCGCCCGAACGAAGGGCAAGGGTGAGTCGGTTCTTCATTATGCTGCGCGCTACGGATCTCCCTCGGACCTGCAGTCCGTGCTGTCGCTGTTAGGCAAAGGAGCTTCCTCCGAGGTGAATGTCGCGAGTGCTCAAGGCTTGACTCCGCTGTATCTCGCTACTACGGCATCTATGGCTGGTTCGCCGAGTGAAAGGCGTGCCAAGGTTGCCCAGCTCGAGAAGCTTGGTGCCTCGCTGTTTTCTAGCGTTGCGCTTCTCTTTCGGGGGGTCAAGAATGCTGCAGGCGTTGCGTTAGTGGCCATGCACCCCGCAGTTCGACGTTGTTTGGCGTTGTGGATGGTCGAATGCAGTGCGTCGTCGCCGACAGCGTTCTCCGACTTCTGTGTCAACTGGGTCGCATGCGTGCAGCGCCCCCAAATCAATCCGAAGCAGTCTCAGCAAGCTACCAAGAAGCAGCAGGCTCCGATCCAGCACCGAGTCCCGCTGACGCCGGCGTTGAGCGCGTTTGTCTGTGCAGGTTACGCTTCGGACTCGATCCCTCTGCTTCTGTCGCTCCCGCTTAAGCTCGAGACGGCACCGCGCTTCCTCGAGCTGCTGAAGACGCTGGCTGTCGACACGAAGCACGCGTTGCTGCAGAAGCTGCAAGTGGAGCTTCAAGCAGGTTGGAAGATCAAGAGCGACGACTGCAGTCGCAGCATGGCCAGCGCTCCGAAGGCGGCAGCGCCAATGAAGGCCAAAGAGTGAAGCGCGTGAAGTGCGCAAGGATGAAGGGCGAGGAGCATGGCAAACTATGCGAACGAAGCAGCCGCCCATATAAACTCGCAGTGTGAGAGAGAACGAGAGCCGCCCCAGTGTGACGCGGCCAGAGGTGCAGGTAGTCAGAGTAGCATTTAGCCACGTACGATACGAATATAATGACCTCCTTGACATGACCACCTTGATGTGGCGTCAGTGTAACGGTCTCACCACACCAAGCAGCATGATACGACAAGAGGGCTACAGTACTGTCCGACCAAGTGTACGCGCAAAATCGTGGGTTTATCCTATTTACTGCTAACTGCGGCCTCAGCCGCAGCGCTTATGACAGAGAGAAGAGAGAGCATCGCAGTCCCTCCAAACGCCGACGGGTGCTGAACAACTTAGAGGGTCTCGGCGTCCGGGGCGATCGGCACGAGGTTGCCGGCGCCCTTGAAGGTCTCGAGGATGTTGGCCTGCTCGCTCAGGATGAGGCGGTCGCGGTTGTTGCCGAGCTCGGCCAGCTTGCGCCAGCGAGCGTAGTCCTCCGGGTTGCGCTTGTCGCCGTGGGCGTCCTCGGGGTGCTCCCAGTGGCCCTTGGAGAAGCCGATCATGGTCGTGATCTTCTGGTTCTTCATGTCGTACACGAGCGACACGATGGTGCCGGTCTCCTCGAGCCAGTTGCACTGCCACAGCTCACCGGGGCGGATGCACTGGAAGGCCACGGTCTGGTAGTTGAGACGGCCGGCCATGGGGCCGCCGTGGATCGAGTACACGATGCGGTTCTCCGAGAAGAACCACATCTCGTAGCGCCACTTCTGCGGCTCGCCGTTCGGGCCCTCGGCGTCGTAGTCGTACAGCAGGTGGAGGTCACGGATGTCCTCGTCGAACGACGGATGCAGGGGGGTGTTGGTGTGGTATCCGGGCACTTGCATCGGCATGGTGCTTGAGACTTCTTGGGGACTGGGGTGATTCCGAGACGGCAAGATGAAAAGTGAAGAGCATCAGAGAACTTGGCACGTGGCCCGGTCCTGTTTTGCTGCACCAGTACCTCGGCGGCCGAGCCGCTCGGGGGCGTGGACGTGAAAACCCGGACGTAATCGGGGACATTCAACGGAGTCTCTATGAATTTCAAAAGAGAGCCTATCAGACGGTGGGGTTGTCGCTACACGGCGCGCAAACAGAGGAGGGGGTGGCGCGTTAACCACATCTCGGGTCGCTGCGGCATATGGGAACTGTAATGGAGACCGTCGTGCGAAGGATGCACGGATACATGTATCTGTCAACGCGAGGAGATATCTTTGTTGCTCGCCGCCGGGGGCAATTCACAGACTGTCGTTGGCAAGAAGAGGACTGGGCGAGCCACGAAAGCACCGCTGCTGGCGCTGCAGCACCTCGCACCCCAACGCTCCTTCTCTCACGCGCAGATCCCCCGCGCCAAGCTTCTTTTCTGCGCCAAGAAGAAGCTTCCTGGATGGGAGCAGCGAGCACGTTTGATTTGCGACAGCGAGCCAAGCGCAGGGCTTGCGGGGTGAGGTGCTGGCAGAAAAAATGAAGGCGTTTGACCAGTGAAGGCATGGAGAATGCTCGATGGACAACACATGAACACTGTGATCACCTCCCATCCGATGAATTTCTTTAGCGACCCAGTGCTGCATGGGTCGGTGGTGCTGGGTCAACTTCGGTTGTACAGGAGAGGAGATTGGCGTCATCGACCCGGAATACATCTCGTAGCACGCGTTCATCTCTCGTGGACGCATTCGAAGTGTACAGTACCAGCAACGGTATCAAAACCATTCGGTGGCATGGTTTAAACTCGCAGCGTCAAGTCGAACATTTCGCGCTGAAGTTGGGAACTCGTCCGATAAATCCTTCCGCGACTACCAAATGAGAGAACGTCAGAGCCCTGTGTTTTGCGTTGTCATCGCAGCTTCAGCGATCGCCAGCAACGATTTTGCTGCATGTTCACATAGCACAGTTCACAGACCACAAGGCGGTCGCGTTGGTTGCCGTACGGCGAGTTTGCGCCAACGGGCAAACTCTTGAGGGTTGCGCTTGTCACCGTGAGCTTCCTCGCTGTGTCCCTTGGAGAATCATCTGCTACTGGATGTCGTACACCTGGCTCACCATCGTGCCGGTCTCTTCAACTGCCAGAGCTCGCAACGACGAATGCACTGGAATGCAACAGTTGGTAGGGGCGATCGGACCGCCATGAATCGAACACCTGACCGTCATCCCTCCTTCACGTCGTACTCGTATTATAGACGAGGTAGACGTCGCGGAAAAGTTGGTTGGGGTAACCGGGAAATTGCATCGGCATGGTGACTTGTTGCCAAGATTACAAAATGCGAAATGAGACCAACTCTGAGCTATCTAATCAATCTCAATCCCCGACGCGGTGCTTGAAATCGGGCAAAGAAACTTGCACCTCTTCCTGCATGAACATTCAATTCGGGGACCTAGCACAACTTTTCGAAGGACATTGACAACAGCAAAAGTCAATACTCGGCATCCGTTGGCGATACGAAAGCTCCATACAACAAGAGAATAATCCTCATGGCCCAGCCATTCTATTGAATGTCGTCCCCGCTCTACATTGCAGCATAGTCGCCAAACTGCCCGTACACGTAGTTGCGCTCATCTCCCAGGTCCATGAACATGGCCTCCTCTTCGCGCCTCGACGCTCTCCACGCGAACACGATCAGCGTGAGACCCAACAAGAGGCCCGCAGCACTCACGCTGACAACCACCGCCACCACCAGCCTGGACAAACCGCCGCCGTTACTATCACTCGGAGTCTTCTCCACTGCATTGGACGCGTCGCCACTGTCATTTGGCCTTGGAATGAAGTCAGCTGCAGGCTGCACCACAGTCGTGTTGTGTGTATCGTCCACTGTGATCGTTGCATCTTCTCCTGCATTTCCAGCCACCGCGGAGATCCCGGAAGAATCCGTCGCCAACACCATTGCAATAAGGCCCGCAGCCATCGTCAGCACCAGCACGAGGCGTTGCATCTTGCCCTTTGTGTAACTAGCGGATCCGCTCGCGTCCCCTCGAGATTTTTTTTTTCAGATTCCAGGTTCTCGTTCTCCAGATTCCAGTTACGCACTATTGTTTTATGTTCTCCACACAATTTCCATTTGCAAAGCCGTCGCTTCGGTTAGAGAGTGCTAACCATGGCGGCCAAGTTTTCCATGGCCAACACCTCCGGGCTGTTCGACTCGGCGGCTCATGTGGAAGCCTCGGACCGCATGCAAGGCGCCATGGAGGAGCTCAAGGTGAAAAACGAACGCCAAGAGAAAACCCGCGCGCAACAACAGGAGCAACAGGAGCGAGAGGACAAGCAGCGCGCGCGTCGATTGGAGGAGGCGCTGGAGGCCAAGGCAGCGCAGCAAAAGGAAGACCGCTCTTACGTGGGTCAGCAGCAGGAGGAAGAAGAACTGGACTCGGACGACGAGGCCATGCTGGACGAGCTGGATGAAGATCCGGAGCTGGAGCGGTTAGACACTTTAACCACAACTTTAAGCTAGTGTTAACCTTGAGTGTTTAATGAAAGTTGCTAACTGAGGTTTGTTGCCTGTAGGATACGCGCGGCAAGGCTCAAGCAGTTGAAGAATGAGTTCGAGGAGAAGCAGATGCTGCTGGCAAAAGGCCACGGAGAGTACCGAGAGATCACCCAGGACGAGTTCTTGAAGGAGGTCACGGGCAGTCCCTTGGTGGCTGTGCACTTTTACCACCGAGATTTTGAGCGCTGCAAAATCATGGACATGCACCTGGCAAAGCTCGCGCGCAACCACATCGAGTGCAAATTCCTCAAGCTGAACGCGGAGAAGGCCCCGTTCTTCGTCGAGAAGCTCGCAATCCGAGTGCTGCCGACGGTCGTGTGCTTCAAGGACGGCGTGGCGTTCCCGGAGCGAGTCACTGGCTTCGACGGCCTCACGGAGGACGACGAGGAGTCTGAGCTGGCAAACTTTGGATCACGTTCGAACCATCACGCCACGTCCAGTGACAACTTCCCCACCGCTGCCGTACGTTGATTTTATTTGTGTTGTTGCACCTTAAGTGCTAACCAACCACCTAATTTTCTTATTGCCCTTTGCGTGTTTGCAGCTCGCCCGCAAGTTGGTGGAGATCGGCGCCATTCGCGAGAAGGACGAAGGTGACGAAGCTGAGCAGGATAGGCAGCGTGATCAATGATGTGCACGACCATACCTCGGGGTAGTCAACCAGAACCAACGTTCATGTTCAACGTGGTAACGCGCCTCGAAAAATTGAGCACCACTGACGTCGGCAACGGAACGTTGCCTCTATCTTAGTCGCTTGAAGTAGCGCCAACACCAACACCCAGTCATTCACACGGGGCCCGACCCGATTCATCAGTTAGATCGTGTTGCCAGGCATAAATGACGCCCGTGCGTCTGCCTTCACTTGCCTTCAACCAGCGCCTTCAACGTGAAACGGCCGTCCCAAGATAGCTCGGCGCTTTCTCGCTCCCCCATTGGCCCGCCACTTGAAAATTCGCGTTTACGGCCCCCTCCCGCCCTGATATTTACTATAGAAAAGAAGCAAGCGTCGCATCGCCGAGGCATGAGCCGCTCGCGGCCCAGCGGACAGCCCAGCCGCGAGCGCAC
>JAHQIV010001416.1:0-11835 GCA_030463285.1 Phytophthora europaea
TGGTACCTCAGCGGGAGCAGGGCTCGCCACAGGAGGCCCAGCCTCGGTCGTGGCGGCGTCGAAGGTCTGGTCAGGTCCTTGGTCGGTCATGGTGTCGTGCAGTGTCGTGGGATAGAGAACCCCCTCCTAAACTAACTTGGCTTTCGTGTCTTGGTCGAAAGCTGAAATGGGAGCTCGCTGCGGCTCGCAGTGGGTGGTTCTCACATGGTATGTGCACCACATCAAAGTTGTCCATATGTGGAAAACACCATTTCCTTTCGTGCCTCCAGGAAATGAACCTTCTTGTCGAGCAGGCCATACCGTAATCTCGGTGTTAACTGTCACCCTTTGTTAATTGTCACCCTCTTGTTTCAACCAATCACCGGGGTACATTTGACCAGCAGGATAATTTGTGTTAATTTTCACCCCACAAAACACCTCAGCCATCCAGCCAGTTCAGAACTCACCAGCAATCCACCGCACGATGCGAGTCGCAGTGAAGGGCAAGAGCCTCTTGCCAAGAGCAGAGTTCCTAGCAAGTACAAGAACACCTCCGAAACATTCGAGTTGAAAGCGGCCGTCCTCGCATCCTACGATACGCAAACCATGCCCGCGGTTGTCGCGGCATTTTGGTCCGGAATCGCGCTGCTCAGCCCTGCCTACACGACCAAGAAACAGGTCGTCCAACGTTGGAGGCGGCACCGTGCCCATATTGACCGCATGGCCACCAGCGCCAAGACGGCGAAGATGAAGCGGTACCGCTGCGTTAGGGTCCGCTAAAACCCTCTTCGACGACGCCGAGCTCGACCTGTTCGACTGGCTTGTGGCTGTGCACCGCAACGGCATGCCCGTGTCGGGGTTGCAAGAATGTACGATGTGCCTCCAGCTGCCTTCGGTGCCTCGGCTACATCGATGAAAGCGTACTTCACTCGCTATAGTATATCGCTGATAGCGAAAACTCGGCAGGGGCAGTCTCCACTAGCTGGCTCCGCTACTGTAGCACAGAAATTTGCTACCTTTAATTTTTGTGTGCCAACACCAACTTTCTGCATGAAAGGTTTTCCTCAGAGTGGGCTAGACTGCAGGTAGGGGGTGACAGTTAACACCGAGATTACGGTACGAGATCAAGTTGTGTTTCCCGTTCTTCGCAAAGTATACCTCCGTGACTTCTCGGCTCCGCACGCGCTCACCCTCAGCGCGAGCGTGCCCTTCTTGGTAATATGCAGCGGGTCGCCGTTTGGTTGCACGTACGAATCTTCGCACAGGTCCACGTCACCCAACCAAGTCTCGTCGTTCACCAGGTGTCTGCTCAATCCACTGTCCAGGATCCACACCTCTTCAGCAGCATCAGCATTCTCGCTCACCATCAAGGTCAGGTCGGTCTTCCTGTGGGCCTTCATCTCCGGGCACGCAGCCTGCAAGTGGCCCACTTGTCCACATTGATGACACCACCGGGTTTCCTCGCGTCGGTGCTCACGAACAGCTCCCACGACCTCCTTCCCAAGCTTCTTCGTGCGCGCCTCAAGTTTCCAGGATTGCGCAACGTGCGCCAGTTCCTCAGCTTGCTGCGTGCCATCCACCTTGGCCATCAGTACCGTGTGCAGGTCCACGGACGCGTACTGCAAGACGTTGTTCCGGACCAAGTAGTCAGCGCCGCCACCTCAGGCCTCCGAATTGCCACCCGTTACATATAGTGCTCAGGCCAGGTCCTCTTGACGTCCTTGGGCGCAGTAAACAGCTTCATTGCCTGCGCAGGGGTGATGGTCGTCTTGAACGTCTCTAGCATCCGTTCCATAATGTACTGTAACGTCGGCATCTGCGACCACCACGACTCCACTTGTTTGTTGTAGTACCTCCCGGCCGTGCCTGACAGGTGATGGCCGAGCAGATCCAACTGCACATGCTCTGGCCACACGAAGCCGCAGGCCGACTGAGCCAGAGCCACTTGTCTTTTAAAGCGTCGGCCCCACTCCAAGAAGCCCGATCCGAGCCCAACGTAGAGCTCTTTGCCATCAAAGGAGCGTATCGCGAGCTTCTTTTGACGCGTGTCAGGGTACTTCACCCCTCCAGCTTGCTGTTGCCCCGGGCCAGGGGCCTGATGACCACCTTGCGGTTGCGGAGTTTGCGGCCGTACCTGCCCGCCTTGCGCAGCAGCGTAAAGACGCTGCAGGTTCGATAGTGATACTCCGTATCCCGGATGATGCGCCGCAAAGTACGGCGCATGAACCGTCGGTCTTGGCGCAGTTAGCGTGCGTGTTGTCCTCGGCGAGTCTCCCAACGAGTCGATGGTCATATGTGCTCCTCGTCTGAGCTCCGATGCGAACAGGCTAGTATCCGCAGGCAGGGGCGTCCCGAACTTGGCCGCCGTCCCATCGTTCTCAAGCGCCTATTCCAGCTTTGCCTGCGACCGCTCGAGTCGCCACAGACGTCCTGCCAGTCCACGCATGAGCTGCAGTAGATCGGAGTCACCGTCCCCGCCTTGTCCCCCTCCACCAATGGCCTTGGCTTCAGGGGTGTTGCCGCTACCCCTTTCGCGAGTAGCGGTGATTGCTTCCTCCTCTGTGTCATCCACCATGCCAGTCCTTTCGCGACTGGCTGGAGGCGCTGTCTCGGGTACACGACCTTCGGTACGAGCAGCCTCAGTCATGGAGTCGTCTATTGAGCTCAAAACCGGATGAAACCCCCTGGGGCTTCCTAACGCAGTGGGAAGAACGACGCAAAAGATAGAGTGTGGTTAAGAGTCTCGAGCGCTGATTCCTACCGCCGATCGCAGCTACCCGGAGCCTCCAATCCCTGGTCGGAGACCACTCTTCAACACGTTCTAGCGTTCAGGACTGCAAAAAAGACTGCGGAAATGCACGGAGGGTCCGATTGGGATGGCGCGCTAGACCGGGTTATCACTGGTTGCTACAAAACGGAGGAATTTCCATAAATCAACCTTAATCACTGAGATTTGAGAAAATATTAGTTAGCGTTACAATCACTGAGGTCAGTGCTTTGATACCAGTATGGTACTACAGGCTTCCTGTTAAGCGAAACTCACCAGACTTGACTACGTGGACAGACTCGACGGTAATGGACACCTACAGCAAGTTATCCTGTGATATTGAACGCAGAAGACCAAGAACATAGGACTCGCCCACTTGAGCGCAGCCACCGCTATCACTAGGCTGACTACGCAATACTTAATTAACGTAGGCGAGCTACACTGGGCGAACCACGAGAAGACAATTTTATCTACCACAGGAGGTGGGAAGCACAGTTTGTTTGCAGCCCAAGAGGAGGCATCCGCCTGTTTGTACATACCTTAAGTAGTACAATAAATGGGTGAAATGTCAAATTACTTCAATTATTTCCTCCAACAGTGCCTTCGTGAGAACACGGCATTCCCCTATATATCTCGTACACAACGTGAGGTCTGACGTACGCATGCTAAGGCTGTTGTTTTGTGTATCGGAGGCCTGCCAACGGTAAAGTTAAAGGTCTGGCCTGGGGCCTGGCCCAGTGGTAAGACATGGAGTAGTAGGAGTTCCCAAGGACCGTGTCTGTATGAGAAAGGGGCAAATGTCCGTAGGAGCTGGAAACAGCTTAGCAGCTAGTCTATTTACCTTTCCTTTTTCATTCTCGGGGAGAGTCCGGTCGTCGGATCCAACGTCCAACAAAGGTTCCCACGTTTTTTTATTCGCTGTCCGGGAGAGAGGCATACCTCTAAATACAAATTGTGTTTGGGGGTGTCACCTCGACCGTTCCTCAGCCGTGCAACCTATAGTCATCGAGATGAGAGCACTATTATTCGGTTGCTGTCACGATAGCGACGAGTCGCCCAACGGTGGTGGCCAGATCGGCACTCCCAAGCGTGAAAAATAGTACTGTTCGATAGATTGATATCACATCAGACAAATTTACTACTAATTGTACTACAGTATTACTACTCGTCTACCACTTACCACTCTTTTGGTTGTTCCGGAAAAATAGCACGCAAAAAAACAACTTATTTCAGTATAGTTAAACAAAAAATGGCCACTAACAATCCATCCAGATTGTAAAAACGGCTATGATCGAGGCCTTTTTACTTACTTCTTGTCTTTTTTTAGTTTATTGGCATACAAAGACCGTAGCAATGGCCACATCAAAAGAACCGTATGATCGTTTTGAGCCCAAGAACGTAAAAAACACTGGAAAAATCGTAGAACCCGGTTACGAAGTTCCTGTAGCGTGCTATAATAGCAGAACGGGAGTGGTACTGATTTTCGCCATGAAATTGCAATTATCACCATTCAATACAAAATCTCAGTGATTAAGGTTGATTCATGGAAATTCCTCCTACGAAACGTGATATCTTTTATTCCGGCGTTTCCCTGTTTTTTAAACCGGCGTTCGTACTGTCGTCAGGGCAATGCCGGGTTTTAGGCGGCCTGCAACAAACACTCCGCTGTATTGATCGTCGTCTTGTGACGAAGCAAATCGTTGAATTGGTACAGCTGGAAGTAGAGAAAAACATGATGTACTGTTTGAAACCCGGAGTCTTCACTTCAGTGAAGACTGAAGACTCTTCAGAGCATGCAAAGGGGTGCCTGCCTCTACATGTATCGAGGATCTTTCACCTGACGCCGGAGATAGGCAATCTCGTGGACGAGCAACCACCCCCATAGCAGTGGCCGCCCTGCCAACCCGCACCCAATGTGGTGTGTGATAGTTGGGTGGGCTGGAGGCCCTACGTGCCGAAAATCCCCATAGTGTAATGAAGGGGTTCGGAACCCGGTCCCAAAAATGGGTCGGATAGCTACCAGCACCTGCGCCAGAGGTGGGCTTAAGCCCTGGCGTACGGGTTCCGGTAGCTTAAATCTCTACCTACATGTATCGACCATAGAATACATGTATTCTCCCAATGATCTTCTACGTCCAGCGCTAACTTATAAGTACATAGTAATGCTTCTAACGTATACTGTCAGCATTGTTTGAATGCGTGCCTGCTTAAAACTTAAGTATAAATCGTGTGGTATTAAAAAATACGAAGTATGTATTGAGTGTCCGAATCCCCGAATGCGTTCCCCACCTGAACAAGGGCCTTGGTGTCACTCATCATTCCAACTACATGTACATGTATTAATACATGTGATCACATTACATGTACAGTACAATATATTTGTGCTTCGGATGGACCATCGTATGTCTACAGTACACTGTACAGTACCAGGCTGTAGAACATACAGTACCGGTACCGAATACTTCGTGTAGTCTACTGTACAGCACAGCCCGGAGGACATCTTCCTGGACCGGTTGTACCGTGCATTGCAGGATATCACTGATGTGCTTCTTTTAGTCAGTCCATTGGCGATGCCGTAAACTTGGGATCCGCATCAGGGCTTACCGTATTATCTGTTGCGTAGCGCGGTGTCGTATATTGGACAGGTACGTAGTATTATGAAAGGCACCACGAGTGTCTAATTGGATTGTAAATCGGTCGGGATTTTGGCTTATTTAGACTTCAAACCCCTTATGTAGTTAAATTGATATCCTATTTAGTTTCCCTATCTCTATTTTAGACTAAGAAGATTGGCACGCAGAACAATGTGGTAATCTCAATAGGGCGGCTCGCAAATCCACATTCCGAGCTTCTTGAGCTAAATAGTTATGTAAAACGACCAACGGAGGCGAGCTGTTGCAAGGTCGCGAAGCCGCACCAAACCCGCGCGGTATTTACGGAGGCGGGCTCAGCGCCGAGCATTCCAGCGAGCCGAGCACTGCACTGCACTGGCCAGGTGAGAATCTTTTCCTCGCGTTATTTGTTGTTGTTTTATGTGGAAAGGCATTATCCGGTTTGTGCCATTAGGTGCCGTTAGGACCCCTAACACTAATGTACCTCAGCTTCAAATCAATATTTGTTGTTGTAACTCACTAAAGTTTCCGTACGGCCCATTTTAAACTTTAAATTTGTAGCGGGGTGCAGACTTCTGTGTGGTTCGTTTGGATTTTGCCATAAATATGCATACATATGGCGAGTCAAAGTGGTATGTCGTACTGCACTAAGCGGTGTAGTGTGCGCACTTCGTCGCGTACGCAGCTAGACAAAGGCACGTTGCATTGCAGAAAAGGGCTACTTGCCAGATTGTGATGGACAAGCCGTTGGTGTAGGGTGACCCCGAAAAATAAATGGAGAACACAGCGGACCGGCGGAAAAAATCGGAGTCGCCATCGACATCTCTCCATCACAACAAGCCCCTAGAAGGTAGATGTAACGCACCTACGTCGTTATGTGAAAAATATAGGGGGACAAACGACACGCTAGTATCAAAAATTGCATGAATGTCCACAAACTGTGGCCGATATCGGACCACGGCGGACTTATAGTAGCGCACTCCAATTTGCTAATAGAAAGAGCTGTCTAGTCAGGTTTATATTCTAATCTTACTGATTAAAATACATATGTTATCTAATAAGGTACGGAAATTCTAACCACGTCTCGCAATACAGCATAGCCTGATAAACAGTTCTGACAGAAGTTTAAATAAATACTATTTAGTGGAGATTCGTACAGTGCTGTACAGTACTAGTACCTACATGTACTGTACTCGAGTACTTAAACTTCAGCTTCAACCTCAGCACAGTCTCGACGAGGACGTCAAATCGCAATGAGACAATTGCACCTCGTGTTGCATAACATCATGAGTGCTGAGTATATGTATAAAATACTTCAAAAAAAAGGAGTACATAGCAACGTCAGTCGCACTATCCGAGGATGTGATTCCGACTCTCGGAACTCCGTTGGTGAAGGAGACGAGTGTGTTCGTTGCACTTAACCTGCCTTGGCCCCATCGACTCCCACTCCGCAATTCCCGCTCCAAGCCTCAAACCACCAACCCAGCGACTACAACTGCCCAAGGTTCACTATGCGTCTGAGCTTCGTCCTCCTCGCGGCCGTGGTCACTCTCCTCGCTAACTCTGGCACTGCGTCGGCATCGGGGCAGAGCAAGCAGTCGACAATTGACTCCCTTGACGCTCCTCCGGCGAGGAACAGCAGATTCCTGAGAAGTATCAAGACGCATGGAGAAGACGAAGAGCGAGGGATCCACCTCGAATCGATCGATGACATTCTGGCAAAATTGGATGTGGCCGAATCTAAGGTGTTGGCTACCCTGAGCCAGTACGACGAAACCCTTTTGAAGGAGATCGAGCGTACCTCCGGTGCCAAAGGTAGAATCCAATGGTGGAAAGAGTCTGAGTGGGATCCGATCTATGTTGCCAACATGTTGAAACAGGATTATCCCACTCTCTCTCCGCATGGTGTGGAATGGAAAGCCTGGAAGCTGTACGCCGCGCAGTACCTGAGGCAGCACCATTCGCTCAACCCCACTGTGTGAAGAGCTTTACTTGCCGAGCCTAGAGCGCTTTCACGTCTCCCGGCTGTCTAGCAAATTGATACCACGGTATTAAAAGAGTACAGTAGTAATACACTGAGATCTTGCCTACGAACTGCATTCGTCTTTACCTAGATGACTGGATTATTGTACTGTAAAGTGTATTCAGGGCTGGAAATATGGTCAAATACAGTATTTCAAGTATAATAACTACGTAGTACGACCCAAGTCCAGGTCGAGCTATCTTTATCTGTGAAAAGCATTGCTTGGCTATAAATGACGGACGTTGGTGGGACCCACGCCTTGTCATTATAAGCCTGATCGTAGTCGCATCTGCTCTCTCTTGCGCTAGGTCGCGCTGTAGGATCTTCTACAGTGTGTACAGCTGTATAATATACTCATATATTGGACCGATTCCCGCGGTCTACTTTCGTACAGATTTCGTGTGGACTTGAGTTGTCTAGAAGTGGCCGTTTTATGGAAATCTGTACAAAATGGCCGCGACAGATCCTACTGGAATCGGTTCATTATGTAAGTGTAAGGTGACTCTTCTAGTATTCCGGAAACATGTTCGTCAAGCAGGTACAGTACATGCATAATGCCAACCAATAACAATCATAGTCCCAGCCAGCGCGATCCTCACGAAACAAGAGCGCCATCGACGAAATCCCTACTCGGTATGCATGTTTTAGTGGTTTTCGTCCTGGCACTGCTGTTCTTAAATGATGAGTGAGTTGGTGGTCTACCGCCAGACAGAATTAGGGTGTGGTATTGAAATTCTGCCGTATCGCGCAGGTGGTGATATCGGCGAGGAGCCCAACCAAGACGTCAATCTTGCCCTCAGTAGTGGGTCATGGAACATTCCGCAAGCAGTTTTTTTACCGTAATTTACCAACATCAGGAGCTTCTTGAACGAAAGTAACGACGCCAACAGTGAGTAGCATCTGGTGCGAAGGAGGTCTTCTCGACACCTCTGAGCACCGCACAAAGCGACATTGGCATTTCATGCGAAAGGGTTGGTTTCATTCTAAAGAAGAAAAAAACACGCCACACATATTGGGGCACGCCTTCATCCGCTTAGATCCGCCTAGGAATTGTCTCCCTCCCTTTTTTCATCATTCCCGAATCCGCCGCCCCGAGGCAAAATGGTGAAGCTCGTCTGTGCGATCATCGGCGTGGCGAGAAGCGCCTTCTCAGTGGAAATGGACGAAGGCAAAACGGTGGAGGAGCTCAAGAAGGAGATCAAGAAGGAGCAGATGTACCAGTTTCCTGCCAACCGGCTGCAGCTCTTCCTGGCGAAGAGAAAAAGAGAAGAGAAGGGCGGCGGCAAGGAGGAATGGCTGACGAGACGTGAAGCGCTGGAAGGTGTGAGTGACACTGGTGACTACAGATACCTAGGATATCCTAATGCGAAGCTGCGAACCGTTGGACTGGCAAGTGGTCAACTCGGCGAAGCGAGTCGTGCGGACAGAGCTGCTGGACTGGGTCCTGTTCACGTGCTGGTGGTGGTTCCGGTGCCGGTGCCGGCTCCAGTTTCTGGCCAGCTGGACGTCCGCAGCAACTTGAAGCGGCTCAAAGTGCGGTTCGCCACTAGAGATCTGGACTATTTACTCGACAACGACGTTGCAAGGTATAGCTTCTTAATGTCAACCGCTTTGTCATACGCGGAAGCGGTCAAGATCCTTGCATTTGCCCGGTCAGCGATCAAGTCTGCGACGCGGAATGCCATTGCAATTCGTGAAGGGGTTTTGCTGGATGGTCCGCTCAACTTGCCCCAAGGCCAAGCGAAATCTCGTTTCTACTATGCCTATTCCAGATGTGGTGGCATTTTGGTTGCGAAAGTCTATGGGGCGATGCACAGACAGACTTTCCAGAGAGAGGTCGCTGTCAATCGCGCGTTGGGAAGCCACGCGAGTATCGTCCAGTTTGTAAAGTCGTTTTCCGTCGCAAACACTGAAGGCGAGCAGCGGCACATTATTGTGATGCCGTTCTTTACTCGGAGTGCTGCTGACTTGCTTACGCAACATTCCCCGGTAGAGATTCGCGCCCTGGCCGTCATTGCACGCGACTGCGTCAGTGCGCTTTGCCACATTCACGCCAAGAAGTTTTGCTTTGCTGATTTGAAACCCTCCAACATCATGCTTCATTGCGGGGAACAAGGCGGTGCCACGCTGGTTGATTTCGGCGGTGCGGTGGCACTCGGTGACCCCATTGTCGAGATCACCGATGAATTCTGCTTGGATACGGCTATATTGCAAGGCTCGGAGCTCCTTGATTGGACATGTTTGGGCACGACGCTGGCTCAACTGGCGGATATCGACATTTGCCAGTTCTACTCGAGACAAGACCTTGTCATATTCTTGAATGATTGGCATCACTCAGTGGACAAGCGCGTTGGACAGCTCATCCTCAGTTGCCTCGTGGAGCCGTGTCGGAGTCGCATTGAAGCAGCCTTGGCGCCATTGCTCGACTCCTTCTTCAAAGTGTGAAGATTGTTGGACCGCGCCATCATTGTCGAAAATGTGGCTACTCGGTCTGTGGTGACATTTTCGTAGTAAACTACCTGTAACGCCGGATACGAGCCCAGACATCGTATCAGTCAGAGCACGCAGAGAATCACAGAGTACATGTAGTTCTCCAACATCGACAGTACTCTTTCACAATTTATGTGTTTCTCAAACCATCCAATAAGTGCAATTGACTGCAACATATTGCTCAGCAGGTTGCCGTCTTCAAGGTGAATTGTACTTCGTAGTATGTATTGGTTTTTCTCCCCGTCCAGCTGCACCTATGCTGCCTCAACAGACAGCAGCAGCGACGAGAATAATGGGGGCCCTAAGGACTTCAAGCAAAAGCAACTTAATCTTGTTCCAACTCCCATGTGTTTACTTAAAGTGATGAAATAGCACCATCCGTGTGAAAAGCACAATATTCAAACATTCCTCTAAGCTTACTACAGTAGAACTGTTGGTATCCTGGAATGTTTGGCGCATTATACGTAGTTAGTTAGTTACTCGTAGGTTTCCATCGTCTGTGGCGCCGTCAATGAAGGAGGAATCGCGCGCATAGTCGACATAGATAATCGTCATCAATCGTTGTGCCCACCAGCACCCCGAACGTTAGATATGCGAACAGTTCTTACCAGCGAAGTCAGGAATACCATTCCCTTCAGGCTAAAATGATCCAAGCGATCATTATCGCCGACAATGTTAATAAAGAATACAAAAATATACCTCTTTTGAAGTAGCCAATTTTACTATACTGAGATCTTAGTTTATGAATTAGATACAGTATAGCTGTGTCTCGAACTAAGCAACAAACAAGCGCATTTTAAGGTACCAACTCGATGCTTAACTTTTCATCAACTGATGGAATATGCGCTCTCGTACGACTTCACTTGAATCCTAGTTCCATTCTCCAAACGCCTACCTTTCGAATTCATTTTTCATTTTGAATTTCAGCGATATTGAAGTCACTCAAGCTTGGTTTTAACCAAGGAAAACCAAAATAATTTTGATGGCCCGAAGCACACCATAAATACTTCGTCAGTATTTATCTACAGAAATAATCACGCAGAGCTTGTGGCGTCCTGAGGTGAGCAATATCCGTAGTTATCCATCCGTTGAATTTGGCAGTTATCTTCGAGAAGCTTTGCGTTCGTATCCTCCGCCACTCCTGCGTTTAGAACCTTGGAGACGGTTGCTAGAGATGTTCTGTCCAGTACCCATTCGCTGAGTAGCGCAGTCTGTGGCGATCTTCTGCGTACTCGTACTTGTAGTTTGCTTCAATTAACATCTTCGACAGAGCCAAAGCTGGCGCTAAACATGTCGATCATCGACAATGCTTGTACAAAATTGCAGCTCTATAAACATTCCTTGGAGTGTTCTTAGTCTCTCCTGGACATTTAGGCTAACGACTACCAAACGGGTGACGTCTTGTTTTGCATGCTGCTAACGTTAATAAGCTACTCGGTGAACAGTTTTTCGTACCAAAATACGAGCGGGAAAGCAATAGCAGTGCCAATAAGCTACTCGGTGAACAGTTTTTCGTACCAAAATACGAGCGGGAAAGCAATAGCAGTGCCAGACATGGCACCCAACTGAGTCGCTAAACCGTTCCACTGGTAGACACGCTGCGCAAAACTTGTCGAGTGCTTTAGATCTGCATCCAAGAACCACAAATGGAAACAAGCTCAGGTGAGTTGAACAAGACGCAAATGCAGCCATATACCACCTACCTCCAGCGCGTTTGAGCGTGAGATACAGCATTGTCTGGGTGTAGGCACATCCAACGAGGTAGAAGATGTGGATAAGAAGTGCTGTGCATACCAACATCATTAATTAATAACAGGAGACCTCTGGTTAGCATAATCACCGCCGTTGTCCTCAGCATATTGTAAGAAATTGCTCACGAAGCAAATATCCGTGCTTTTCATCGCTGAGCATTGGCTGCGATGTTAGAGAGAACGACAGCAGTAACGCCTAAAGTTCACACCACA
>JAHQIV010001417.1:0-11834 GCA_030463285.1 Phytophthora europaea
TTGCACCCATGGGTCCATGGACGGCAGGCTACCGTCGGTAGGCGCTGTGATTCTAGAACGACAAGGTTAGACCACTTTCCAATTGTCCTGACTCCAGTCAAGAAGCAACTGTCGCAAAGCACCATGAAGTTCGCCACCGTGGCTGTACTCGCCTTACTCGTGACCATTGGCATCTCCGCCGATGGATCCACCGGCTGCGGAAGGGATGTATGCCCCAATGATGCCCCTCTCGTTTGCGGAAGTAACGGCGTTACGTACGAGAATCAATGTGAGTTCGACCTTGAAAACTGCCTGAACGGCAATTCGAAGTGGACTGTGCTGCACAACGGCATGTGCAACAGGAGCGAGGGTGGAATATAAACGCAAGTTGGTTGTCAAGGCTCGACATGTCTGTTGATCAGATTGGGATCGACCCGTTACCTGTGTGACGGAAAGTTGGTTGTCAAGGCTCGACATGTCTGTTGATCAGATTGGGATCGACCCGTTACCTGTGTGACGGACCAAAGGGGATTTGCTGTCTGGGACTTTCCTCCTCGTGCTACGGTTGAGTAGGCCGTATAGGCAAGTGGCATCCTTGCAAGATAAAGTGTGTTTTTCATTAAAATCCACTCATTTTTTTCTCTCTCTCTCTATTTCTCTGCTATTTTAATAAAATAATGTACTAGTACGCTAGTGTCCCCACAAACGTAGCAGCTCATTCCACGATCTGATATTCATTGATTGCGTATCATCATCCGCTTATCGTCCGCTCTTCCTGTGCGTAAAAGGGCATCGAGCGTACCCCTAGACACCCTTAGAGAGAGCGATGATGTACTATAATACATGGTTCATGAAGAGGGGCTTTTCGATGTTTTTTGCAAGAGCAACTGATTGTTGCAAAACGCGGAATGCCCTCCGACCTTTAAACTGAGTTTCAATATCAGCAGCTTACAACACCAGATTCGTCCGAATGCAGACTCTGGCATACCTGCACTACATTGTCTGGTAGTTACGCTTGTTGTGGCAGCACGTGCTGGTTCGCTTCACTTTGCCTACCTTTGTGGTTGAATCTCACGGTTATACAGTCTCTCCATGTTCCTCCCAGGCTTGAGCACATTAAAATTTAATGTTTTTAGGTCGGCGATGCCCAGAAAGTAGGTACCCTTGGCAACGATACATTTCCGTGCCCGTAAATGGTGAACACGGAGACGCCATTCTGCACAATGGATCCCCGCGCTGGATGGGCTTTGTCGACTGGAAGCCGACTCGACTATCACTCCGCGTTTTGCAACAATCAGTTGCTTTCGCAAAAACGTCGTAAAACCTCTGCGTTTTGCAAAAAGCCCCATGAAGAGTGTACAGCAGGTACAGTCTTGCAAGACTGGGCATCACGAAGTCAGGCTGTTCCACGTAATAAAATCAAATTGACGACGAGCGATCCAGGCTAGCAGCACAACCTGTGATGCAGGATCGTAGTAACCATAAGGCAGTGCGTGCAACGTGATTTGACCTTGGTCTTGGCATTCTGAAAGTTCAGCAGCATGGGTTTACTTGTAAGTGTCTACTACATTTTGGCTATCGACCTCGATATCAAACGGTTCTTCGTCTGACAACCCGAGAAGCAAGCACGTAGGCGTCGCTATCATGCTGCTGTCCAACCAACTTGGTCCAGGAAGTCGAATAGCTTCACGCTGCCGCTTGAGAAGAAGTTGCAGTTCGTGAACACACAGCAGACACGGCCAGCACTTGGTAAATTTGAGATTGCGACAAACACCATTTCAACGGGTTTGTAGGTAGATGATGTCTGCGGTACTATTAACCCTAACAATAACATAAATTGATTCGTACTTATTATTTGACTCTTTGATTTTTCAATTGTTCTGCTCTTCATATGAGATACTACAAGTAATTCGTTGAAAAAGAAAAGCCATATATGGACAATTCATCGTCCTGCTAAGCAAATCGCACTGCAAGTTGCGGAGTGCATGCGATACCCAGCCGATTCTATCGAATCAACCTGGGGGCCATGGCATGGCCCATGCCGCGCGGGTCATCCTTGCGTACACTTCATAAACGCTTCGGTACTGTATGGCTCTGCTGGACAAATCCTACTGAGAACAGCGACTACCGCATTTTGCGTTTGTGGATTCCCAGTCGAGGCGTTGTCAATTGTTGCGCGCCGTGCAGCGTAGCGGGGGCTTCGAAAGAGAAAATTCAGGTAAAGAGAGCGCCGCTGTGCCAGTAGATGTATGCATGCAGCATATGAAAACACGCTTGTCTGAGGTTGTGGACTGGGTGTATGTATGAATCGACCACCGAACTTGAGGGTCAAGTTTTCAACAGACACTTCAGACACTGTCACTGCAAAAGTTGCACTACGTATCAACTTATCAGCACAGCTGTAAACTTGCGTTTTTGATGCCCGAGCAAAGTGGCACCTGGAACGCCCAGCGCCTGGAGCGTTTGCTTGTCACCGCGGTCTGCCGCGATTCCAGCAGGTTTTACCACCTACGTAACGTAACGCCCCAAATCAACTCCGATGATACCTGTACGCGCTCGCCGCTTACCACCCGCTCCCTCTGTCGATCAGCTCGTCGCGCGACGTCAAGGAGTTTCGTCGTCGGTGCCTGCCTCAGCTTGCTTCACCGGTAGCTCGCTCGTTCACATACTGGACTACGCCACTCTTGCTCATTGCCGATTTCGCTTCGCACCGCACAAGTCTCCAACATCCGGCAAGAACTGCAATGCACATCTTCCGCGTCGTCATTGTTGCCGTTGCTGCGCTTGCCATGCAGGGCACGCAGGCGGTCCCTGCCGGGTCGAGCACGTCGACTTTGCAAAACTCGGATGTCGCCCAGACGTCTACGAAGCAAGGCATTCCTACGAAGAGCACCATCTCCACGGGCTCCGCACCGGGCCTCGCTGCAGGCACCACCGGCGGTGGCAACATCGCACCCGTGTACCCCGCCTCGCTCAACGACCTGAGGAACTACCTCATGGACTCACAGCCGCGCGTCATCGTCCTCACCAAGACCTTTGACTTCCGCGGCTCGGAAGGCACGAAAACCGAGACCGGCTGCCGTCCTAAGAGCCACCGCGACTGCCTTGCCAAGAACAACGGCTACCAGGGCCAGGATGTCATCGTGCAGAGCGGTGGTTTTGCTAACACTGGTGGCTGTGTGCAAGGCACCTCGGTGAAGATCACGTACGATATCGCAGCTACCAAGAACCCCCTCATTGTCTCGAGCAACAAGACCCTCCGCGGCCTCGGCACCAACGGAGTGATCAAAGGCAAGGGTCTGTGGATCCGTGGCAACAACGTCATCATCCAGAACATTCACATCACGCAGCTCAACGCACACCTTATCTGGGGCGGTGACGCTATCTACATCCAGGGTCTCAACGGCGGCAGTACGCCCATGGAGCGTGTCTGGATTGACCACGTCAAGATCTCCAACCTCGGCCGTCAGATGATCGCCACCGGCTCGGCCAGTGTCAAGAGCATGACCATCAGCAACTCCGAGTTCGACGGCAGGACGCAGTACTCGGCCACGTGCGACGGCAACCACTACTGGACGTTCCTCTTCCTGGGCACGCAGACGCAGGTGACCCTTGTCAACAACTACGTGCACAACACGTCGGGCCGCTCGCCCAAGGTCGGCGAGAAATCCATCGTCCACGCTGTGAACAACTACTGGGCCAACAACACGGGCTTCTCGTACGACGTCCTCCAAAACGGCAACGTGCTGCTGGAGGGCACCTACTTCGAGAACACGGCCATCCCGAACAAGCACGACGCCGAGACTGTGGGCGCCATCATCGCGCCGTCGTCGTCCATGCAGTCGGCGTGTAAGTCCGCGCTCGGACGCAACTGCGTGGAGAACGTGGTGTCGAACTGCGGTGAGCTGACGGGCAACCGCGAGTCGGCGGCCCTGGCCAACTCGAAGAAGGTGGCCAGCTACTACAAGCCCACGTCTGCGAAGAAGTTCGGTTCGACCAGCCAGAACTTCGGCGTGGGCCAGCTGTAAATCGTTTGAAAACGATGTATTGTAGTGCTACCGATGAGAAGGTAACTTAGGCAGGTGATCACTCTGATGCCGATAAATAGCGGTAGGGGTCAATAGCGTGTAAGGAACCGATAGAGATGTCGGCATCCAAGTTCATTGTTGCGTTTCAATATTAGACGTTGGTCGAAGGAGACCGAAATCATAAGTTATGATTCGGTTTGACTCATATAATTTTATCATACCAATTGTCATAACAACCTGTTGCGTGGGCAAATTCTTGTTTTAAAATAAGAGTTGGCTGCGCAGCGGTGCCTTCGTACAATAGTAGTACGTATTTGAAACGAAGCATTTGGAAGGATCAAATCCTACTTGGACCGCGCGGACCATCATTGAGTTCCTGGGTGGGGAGAAGCTCTGGTGAGCGCGACCGTCCGTGCCCACAGTGGAGGAGGTGTCTTACTACAAGTAGTAAAATATTGTTTTTTTTTTGCTACGCGGTTTATTCCCGTGGGGTGGGGGGGGCAGAATTTGGGTCTGTGTGGCAAAGCCTCCAGCGATATCATAATTCTAAAATTTATTTCAGAGCTAAGGATGGACGTCCTTTTCTTCAGAACACTATGCCCTGGTAATTTATGGGTAATACTATATATTCGTTTATAGAGGGTTATTACAAAAACCATGTAAGTACTCTACAGTAGCTTTTATAAATAATAATACCCTCCGAATATGATATATTACTGGGATGTTGCTTGTAACGTCCACCTCGTCTAGGTACGAGAGTTTTGGAGGTTGCGCGAAGGGGTCATCTGGAAACGATGGGGTCCGGCATCTCCGTCGAGCACTTCTTAAATACGTACGAGTAGCCTACACGTGTGGCCATGTCGAATGCATAGACTATACATTGGTTAGTTTTTTTTACTGAGATAGCAAGTACATGTACTGGTGAGGCATGCTGCACGCAGCCGACACAAGATTAATTCGTTCGCGTGGTGCGTCCGTCGCCCTAAGGGTGTTTAGAACTGGATTGGGGCTATACTTGCACACGATGCAAATGGTGCGGCTGCGAAGCAGGCGCACCAAATGCTCCTCTTGGTCAATGCTAAGTGAACACGAATCAAAACTCATCAATTGAGCTTTATTATCGTCAAACGATAAACAGTAAAAAATACGTTTTAATGTACGATGAAATGTTAAGCCACTGGTGATGATAAAGAAATGTAGTATCATGGACAGCTGTACAGAAGCACGCTGCTATCCCAAATTTCAGAGCTTCTTCGTGCGAAGCGCGAATTTGTCCGAATTCTATACTTCGAAGTAGTTTCTTAGATAACACGGATTTGCTGACAGGCGCCAGCAAGGGGGGTTTCCACAAAAAAAGTTGCTGAGACCCATATGAACTATGGCGATTAAGAATATCCTTGCTGCTGAGACCCATATCAATTATGCGATTCTCATTCTCATCATCAACTATGAGATTCTTAAATCCCCTTTTTTGTTTCCAGTAAAGTCACTATAATCCTAAGCATTTTTTTTAAATTAAAATACAAATCGCCAATTTACGCTGGGTCCTAACTAAGGACCTATACTTAGGAGTCCTAAGTATAGAAAACAGATACTCCGGTTTCAGGAAGGATCTCGCTTTGCTGTCATCGCGCAGTGACATATAACATTACAATGCTTAGGATTAGTGACTTAACTGGAAGCAAAATCATTTAAGAATCTTATCGTTGATATGGGCATCATAAAATTTATCAATACCAGCTCTCAGTATGATCAACAGCAACAACTTTTTCGCCTTGATCGTCACCGTTGTGGCTGCCACGAGTGGAGTGCACGCCGAAAAGGAATCTGCGCAGCAGTACAGTCTTGGACTGGGACTGCTCCAGCTTGTCCAGCCGACCGACGACGCCACGGAGCAGCGTCAGCAGCTCCGACGCTTCGTCCCCCTCCGTTGTCTCGTTGTCGCCGCCGCGAGGCTGCCGGGACACTAAATAATCTCCTTGCTGCTGAGATTCATGTCAACTAAGATATTCTTTAATTTTTTTTGCTTCCAGTAAAGTTACTAATCATAAGCATTTTAATCCAAATGGTGCTGGGTCCTTAGAGAACCGTTACAGGAATCTATCCCGCTTGCTGTGTTTTACGACGCCTCGTTTTGCAGTGAGGTACATTAGTGTCATTAAGTGCAGTACTAACGCCACCTAATGCCCGTGTCCGTCCGGAGCCATTACTTCTCTAGACGCCTGGTGCAATCAGATTCGTGCTAACCACGAGGTCCGACCGCGTCCCCACCGCGCTTACACGGTGCTTTCGTCGGGCTCCGAGGAGTCCTCCTGTGCGGTCACCTCATACCAGCGACCTGCATCATGCAATGCGATTTGCACGATGTTCGCCCATTCCAGGCCGCTCGTCAAGCCCGCTATGTTCTCCCATCCCACGGCCGCCTCTGGCCGCTAGCTCTGTCAGGTGGCTCCTCTGATATATCGTTCAGTAGGTCAAAATGAGCCACTCGCCATCTCCAGGCTGCGAGCAAATAGTGAGCGACTCCTAGGCTCCAGCATGCTGCTGTGCTTCTTTCAATAACATCCCCTAGTGCACGACCTAGGCCTCCTGCGCTGTCTCTAGTACCTCGCCAACAGCAGCTATAATACGACTGCGCGCAGTCCGTGCGCGCGTGGTCACAGCTGATACATTGCTCGTATCAGCGCGTTCATTCGGTTTGGAAGAAACCGGATACCCTCCCCCACGTAAGGAAGGAGCACCCGCACCGAGTACGCTCGGTACGCGTGGATGCCTCATGGCATTCACGTAGAACGGTGTGTGTCCTGTCGAGACATGCACCGAGTTGTTGATGGCGAACTCCGCCATCGGCAAACAGTCGCTCCAGTGACGGAACGAGTGAGCGTAGCTATTCAGTGCGTCAACCAGTACGCGGTTGACACGCTCAGTTTGTCCGTCGGTCTGCGGGTGATCCGCAGTCGACATGGACAACTGCGTTCCAAGAAGTTCAAACACTTATTGCCAGAAACGCGCTGTGAAGCGCGGATCACGATCTGACACAATGCCGATCGGAATGCCATGGTGTCTGAACACCATGTCAACAAACAGACGCGTCGTCTGCTTGGCTGTCACCTCGGCTGGAACTGCAGCAAGATGCACCATCTTGCTGAAGCGGTCAACAAAGACCACAATACCAGTCCTCCGCTTGTTGTCTGGCGGAAGACCAAAGACAAAGGCCATTGAAATGGTCTGACAAGTCTCGTCAGAAGCTGGCTAAACACCTCCGTGCCCGTGTACATCGTTATCGTGCACATAATGGTCTGCTGCTTTACAGCGCAGTCGACGACAACGCCGATCGCATTGTCGTGCCGGACGATCATGAGCTGAAGCTCAGGATCACTTACGAGTATCACGATGCCCCGACGTCGGGACATCCCGGTCGTGAGAAGACATATTTACTTCTCACGCGTGACTTCTACTGGAATCACCAGTACAAGTGGGTACGCAAGTACGTCCGTGCTTGCGAGGTATGCCAGCGCGTGAAGTCTACGCCCTTCTCGCAGGCTCCACTTCAGTCACTACCGACTCCGTCGGAGTGCTTGCGTCGTTCGCTTCTTGTGCGGAACCCGGTTCCGCGCGTTTTGTTTTGTTCAGGCCCGGCCGTGGACAGATCTTCTTTTTGATCGCTGGCGGGTTCAACCCGCGGGCGCACGCAATCAAGCCCGGCTTGATCGCGTATCGCTTCTTCGTGCAGCCCAGCTGCACGTGAGCACAATGCGTTCCTTGTAGTCGCCGGCGGGTTCTTCCCGCGGGCGCACGCAAGCATTTCCGGTGCGGGACATTTGCAACCGTCCGCACTGCCTGCAGCGTCGGCTCCCAGAGCCGACGCGCCTTCTTTACCTCAAAGCCTGACGGCAAAGCGCCTTTCGACGTTTGGGCCAATCGCATCAGCTCCCAGAGCTGACGCGTCCAAGTCGCTGTTCTTATTAGTGACTGGCTCCTCTTGTTCAGCTTGTGTGTCGACACTAATAGTCGACACGATCGCGTCACTCTTGACGCTTCGAGAACCTCTCGAATTCGATTGAATCTGAGTCTTCTGATTCGACTCACATTTTCTCCCAGCGACTCTCTCAGTCGTTGACGTCCGTGACCGGAGACAGCCACGCGTCGCGCTGCCCCTGCTGGAGGGTCGCATGCACCGCGAGGTGCATGTGCTGCGCCGACAGGGCCATCTCTCACTGTCGCGCCGCTGCTCCCGAAGTGCACGACCGTGCGCTTCGTCCATCGATCACCGGATCATGCCGTGCAAGCCACGGCATGCCCAGTACCATGTCGAACTTATCGTCTAGGCCAAGTACGATAAGTTCGGCCAGGAACTTCTTTTCCAGATACGAGAAGCGTACGCGTACGATACGCTTCTCGGTTCTAACAACGACACCCGTTGCTAGTCTTACTTCCAACAGACTTCTAGGTATTACTACTTCCTCGAAGTCAAGCCTTGCTAGGCTCTGCAGTCAAACAAAGTTGTTCGACGCACCACAATCCACCAAATACACGAAGAGATCTCTCTCTCTTCGAGTTTACTTTCAGGATGACAAGGTTTGGCTTGTCATCTTGTCTCTTGCAGTGAGAGTGACTCTCACTGGGGGCAGCAGTCTTTAATACAGCGTGTCCGAAATCGACACGCTCGACTGCATCACCAGCAGGGCGCCCCGCGCCTGCTGGTCATTTTAGGTTTTTGATTGCCCGTGGCGATACCCGGTATCGTCACGTCGGCCCTTGGCCGCGTGCACAGACGCTGTGCACTCACGGGCGTAGTGACCATTCTTTTCACACCGGAAACAACGGACATTCGTTGGTCCACGACGCTGCTGAGATCCAGCAGCCCTAGCCCTCGAGAGGTCCATTGGTTCGGGACCTCCCGTCGGCTTCACCATCGGACGCGGCATCGGCCGCGGGACGTTCACATGCAGTTTAGCCTGTCGCAGGCTAAACACTTCTTGCATGGCGAGAGTGATCGCAGCCTCGAGAGTGCTTGGGTACTCTCTGAAGAGATAGGTCTTCACAGGCCTATCCTGAAGGCCCTTCATGAACGTGACGACCTTCGTCGCCTCGTCTATCGGATTGGTCACGATGTTCGAGACCAAATACCGCGCCCTTTGGGCGTAAGCATATAGCATGCACGTCATGCTTGCCCTGTTGTAGATCGAGGAACTCAGCCCTTGCTCGGAACTCGCTCTGCGGGGGCTCAAACGCTTGCTTCGGCTCCTCCTTGAACTGCTCGTACGTTCTAAAGCACGTAGGATCAGTGAGTCGGCGTCCATACGCCCAACTCCTTGCTCACCTGCCAAGGCACGACATGGCGAACGCAACCTTCGACAACGGGTCGACGATACGTCGAGCCGTAATGGCAGTGTCAACTCCGACAAGCCAACGGAGGAGAGGCTCGCCCTCTCTTCCAACGTAGCTGTTCACGTGGAGTTTTAACGACTCCACGCGCGGTTTCGCGCTGTTCCTTCATAATGAAACCCAGAGCAACCCCGTGTTGCTCTGTTGGCGATACCGTGCGCAGCATCGTCGCTACTGCCGCTTCTCCAATGACCGTCGCCAGTCGTTGGAGTGCCTCCCACTTTGGATCCGCCAGGTGGGGACAGTCTCCGCGTGCAACATGAGTTGCAGGCGTGTTTGGGCTACCGGTGGACATGTTCGTGTCCACAGGCAGGTTCTCAGCCCCGCGTTGGTATTCCATACGAACGTGTAGTCAGTCGGTCGTTGGACGGACTACAAAGTGCTACCAGGTGTAATGGGCTTACTTAAGCCCAATACTTTAGCTTACACGTTAGCGCACGTGTATGAGGAAGCGCAGGTGTATTTAACTTAGGTTAAGTATACTAGCGTCCACAAGTATAGTTAAACCTAAATAAAGGTAAAATTAGTAGCTTTTGTGGTAAAATGAGAACTGAATTGAATGTTAACTGTGGCTTCCTCCTAAAACTGATATCTATGAAGAGAGGTTCTGCCAACGAGTGGTTGGCAGAAACTCTGGCCTAATGCATGACTCTTATTGGTGAAAAGATGCTGCTTTCCACCAATAGTATTGCTTCCTAATATGAATGATGGCCACACTGTGATGTGGTCTACCCGAATGTATCCATTAGTGCGTGTTGCACTAAGGTGGATGTTAACCGAATGTGTAGCCCCGCTACAGCAAGCAAGGAAAGGCAAGGCAAGGTCACACACCGACCCCAAGGCAACCCCAGGCCCAGATCAACACTGGCCTCCGAGTCTCGATCCAGAAAACTCAAGATCGTGGACTCGACCCTACGCCGGCGCAGCGAGTAGAAGTATCCCCGCTGCTGCCACCCGTTCCCGCTGTCCATCAGGCAGCCCAAGACTCTACCACAAGCGCGTCTTCCGAGATCACCCGAAGAGCGATCCAGCCCACCGACGGGTACACAAGGTGATGATCAGCAACTTCACGGAAGATCGGAGTACCCCCTCCGTTAGACGGCAGTTCCGACGCCGTGTGTAAAAAGACCAACGCGATCTGCAAATTTCGCGGAACCACTTCGCCACAATGGTGCGCGTGCCCGGATTCGAACCAGGGATTTCACCGTGAGTCCCTTCAAGAGGATGCGCAAGAGGAGTTTGGACAAGGGAATGATGCGTCGACGGAAATCGGATCGCTGACGACGCCGGTGAAACAAGATCGATCCGCGGAGCGGCGGAGCTTTGGGAGGGGCTCCACCGACGGAACTGAGGAAGGTCCGGCTACGAGCCTCGAAGAAAACCCTCTACCACCTCCTCAGGTCCCTTTTGGGGGCCCCACGGGTCTAGATACGCATGTAGACCCGCCGGACAGAAGTCCCCCGGCGCAAGCCGGGGTTCATTCGTACACCCAACCGCTCGGTGCAAAAATCGACAGCCAAGAAGAAGTCGTCTAGATCGAAGTCCTCGAGGAAGAAGATGAAGGCACCCGACTCCGATGCTGACGACTGTGCTGATCTTACGCTGAAGAAGATCGAAGATGAGTTGGCAGTGGCGTACTTCAAGATGGATCTGTACGCCTTTTTGATCGAAGACGTTGGAATGCAAATTCTCCGACAAAGATTGTCGGAGACCTCCGAGGCCCGTATCGCGACCGGCACCTGGGTCGAACAAGCTGGACGCGGCGAAGGCATTGCTACGTCTTTACAAGGAAGCAGGCATAGTGGCGGGATCGTTCGTGACTGAAGTTCTATTCGACCTTAAGCTCAGCGAGATCGAGCACACCAGCCAGAACCTGTTCGCGCTACTGAAGCCACTGGTTGGCGAGGACGTCGGTTTACAGGGGGCACCCGACCTCGCGAACACCAAAATCGGCAAGGTCAACAACAACGCCAGCGAGATCGACGCCGACGTCCAGCCCCGGAGAGCAGATAGCGGTATCATCTCCTTATGTGTCTGCCGCTGAGGAGGTTGACTCGGAGAGTGCCGATGACACTCCTCGTATGAAGCTGGGTCCGTCGGGTGCAGCCATGTTGCGAGATCGAGCCAAACGAGCAGCAACTTCATCCACTGGCAGTGCCAAGATCGCGTTTGCCGGCCCGAAGACTCACTCGCCGGAGAAGCTCGTGTCGTTCTTCCAGTCGGCTATGGAACGGTTCTTGAAGGAGCAGCAGGCGCGCCCGAAGCCGAGCTTGACTGGAGATCAAGATGTGGAAATGGAGTAGGTTGAATCACCAACTCGGTTCCCCCCGCTAGGAGAATACGAACCTGACGACCTCGATCTCGATCAACCAGCTCGTGCAGCGATTGTGCAGCGGGGCTGCCGTAGCTAGTGTCAGAGGAAGACTAACAGACTCAGAG
>JAHQIV010001418.1:0-11823 GCA_030463285.1 Phytophthora europaea
GGTTAAAACTCGCATTTTGGGCGGAACGATGCTGGGAAGGGTCCGCGCTGACACGAATTACATTGAGGCGGTATCCGGCAATGAGATGGAGGAGTTGACAGCGATTTTATCGAAGTGGGAGGGCGCTGTGAGCGCTAGTGAGTATCTGGCAGTGGACGAGGACGTGCCTGCGCACGAGCCAGATGTGATAGTGGACGAAGCAGCAGGAAGTGATGCAGTTTCGCAGGACGAGCAGGAGGAGGAGGAGGAGGACCAGGAACCCACAATTCAACCTGCCATCGCTCTGAGACACTGCATGGAGCTGTCTGCATTTCTGCTTCAATGCGGAGAGCAGACTGATAGAGAACGAAGAGCTTTACAGACCGTGACCGCTTTGGTTCGGGAGACTACGGTGAAGGCAAAGCGGCAGCGAACTATGCACGATTTTTTTACGTGCACCACATAATTGTTTTTAACTGAGTCCATTTTATATGAGTCATTGTTGTAGATGGCCACCAACGGGGCCTCATATAAACAGGTTTGACTGTACCTCGAATGGATAGGCTCCACTCAAACCACTCCACCACGATGCATGAAAATCTGCGAAGCAAAAGCAAGCAACCACGGATACTTCAAGGGTTACTCGGCATACTGTAAATATGTACCCGTTGCGTAACCATCCGTAAAAATGTGTTTATAACCTTTTGTATCACCTTTTGATGAAATATTCATTTTGTATCACCTTCCGGAATTTTTCCTAAATATAATGTAGGCTCGTAAAATAAATTTTGATTTACGAGCCTACATAGAAGAAAACACTGTGTGCAACTACTGCGGAGCACATACTGTAAGCGATTGGCTACCAGGTATGTGACCAGGTAGTCAGAAGGTAATATTTTAGTGTTAGAGTACCATAGCGAAATCAAAACAATAAGCAGACGTAGGATGGTTGTGGAGGCCACGTGGCCTCCATCTGCCTGAACTGTGAGGTTGGCCTTACTTTGCTTCCAGCCGCCCTCCCCTCAAGTCTTCGTAGAAATCGGATAAACTGGTAGCACTTTTTGGTCCCAGCCTCTTTTGAGAGAACATCATGCTTCAAATGAATGCCCAGCTCCGAGCGGAGATCGATCGCCTCACATAAGCGATAGCCGACCGCTCGAGAGTCCCAAGAAACTTACCAAAGTTCACAGGGAAGCGAGGAGAAGACATTCGGGAGTGGCTTTTTCAAATCGAGAATGCATGCCAAGTTAACGGCATTATCATCGAGGATTCAAGCGGGCGCCTGTCTGGTATCGCTGGATCAGCGATGGAGAAACCAGCGTCCGGGTGGTTTCTCCACTGGTCATCGACAATTCGGAACGAAGAGCACACGTGGGGGATTTTCCGTGAGCATGTGCTCCAACGCTTTGAGGCGTCAAACTACCAGTCGGTGCTACACGAAAAGCTCCAGCGGCTTAAACAGACAGCAGACATCGAGACGTATAACGGTGAGTATTCAGCTCTAATATCCCGCGTGGAAGGCATGAGCGTGCTCGACCAAGGGCTGGGGTACGCGAACGGCCTCAAGCCTCGCACGCGATGCTACGTCAAGCTCGAGAACCCAGTGACGCTGAGTGAAGCTATGGACTTAGCTGTCAAGTACGAGGTGACACGGGTCGTCGAGGAATCACGTGATCGGTACCTCAACAGAGACGAGAAGTCTCCGGCGAGTGGTCAGTCGCAGGACCAAAGCCAGCCAGCCAAGGGGAAGCCGTTCCGCGAAAAAATCCGCTTCAAACCAAAGTCGGGGAGCAAGCGCGCTGAAGATCGCACCTGTTTCTTTTGCAAGAAGCCAGATCACATCAAGGCGAACTGCATCACCTGGAAGAAGGAACAAGGCAAGCAGGGAAACGAGCAACCACGTCAGTGATCGAGGGCCTTGACGTGGGCAAGAGTGCAACCGGAACACTTAAGTTTGAGAATATCAGCCTCAATGTTCTGTGTGAAAACCCTCTGGTTTACAAGTCCCGACCGCTATTCTCCATCACTGGAGAGATACACGTGGAGAACAAAACCATTTCGATGCGAAACATGTTACTAGACTGCGGGGCGACCACGATCTATGTGCCCAATCGCTGGGTTGCGGAACACCAACTCCAGACGACGAAGTTCAGTGACAAGAATATCCGCATCAAACTCGGAGACAACCAGATCGGGAGGCAGAGCTGGAAGTTCTAACTCTTGAGATCCGAGTGTCGGGGCTTGGCGAGGCATACAAGTGTGTTGCTGTCGTTTACGCAATACCCGACGAATTCGACTGCATTCTTGGAATACCATTCTTTGCGGACGTAGAGACTCAGATCAACTGGAGAGGTCGACGAATCGAAGGAACGAGAGTGAAAACACTGCACTGGGAGCGGTCAGGTGCAACCTGTGGACCTATCGAGGAAAGCGGACCGGTGAATGCATCCGGGCTTCGGAGATATGTCGAGGCGAAAGGCCTTTCGGCGAAAAGACCCGATTCCTGTCGAGGCGCCGCGCTGGAAACGAATGTGAAGTCCGCAGTTGAACCAGCTTGCGACAAAGTGCAGAAGAAGATCCCAATTGTTGTCCGCGGACAGCAAGAAGACGCGTCAACCGGCAAGGGTTCGGGAATACACGGCGGTATCAAGCCGCCTGAACGCGAGGGTACTACCAGAGATGCTGGTGAGAGCAATAGTACCCAGGGAAAGGAAACCGTTGTGGAGAAGATGTTCACAATTGGCATCGTGGATGAGACGGGTACTGAAACCAAGTATATCACGCGGAGAAACTCCGCAAGTTCCTGAGAATTAAGACCATGTCGATCGAAGAACCCGATTTCATGTTGGTCTTGTCAAACGAGACGATCAAGCAGATTGCTCGATCACTGCAGCGGCGAGACCAACCCGATAACGTAGGAAGTGCGAAAGCATAACGGTATCTGGAGACAGATTCGGACAGCTTTCGGGAAAATCCAGCGTTCCAGCTACTTAGTGAATACAGGGACAGTGTGTTCCGCCCAGAGCTGCCTGAAGGTCTGCCTACATCAAACATCGGATCGACGTGAAGGACCCGAATCTTGCGACGTACCGACAGCAGTGGCGCCAATCACCGGAGCAACAGCATGAGATCGTGCGCTGGGTTAAAGACATGGTGAAGAAGAAGCTGATCCGTCCAAGCATTAGTCCACATGCTGCGCCAACATTCTGCGTCCGGAAACCAGTCGGATGGAGAATTGTACACGATTACCGGTACCTAAACACGACACTGTGCGCCAGAGTATTCCGATGACACGGAAAGAAGATATTCTGGACGCCAGGGCGGGTTCGTACTAGTTCTCAACGATGGACCTGATGTCTGCGTAGTACCAAGTGCGTATGCGCGAAGCCGACATCAAGTACACAGCATTTCAGGCCCCCAATGGACTCTGGGAATACCTGGTACTTCCCATGGGAGTCTGCAACGCCCCAGCGATGATGCATCGGCTGACATCAAAGTTGTTTCGCGGACCCGCGGACTGGAGAACACGAGGTCATACTACGACGACATCTATATCTTCACGAAGTCGCGAAAGATTGAAGACCACCTCGAAGCGTTACGCAAGACCTTGGATATTTTGCGGGACAACAAGCTTTACGTCAAGCTTGCCAAGTGTGGCTTCTGCGCGAAAGAGATCCCGTTCTTGGGTGACTTTGTTGGACGAGATGAAGTTTGGATGGACCCAGACAAGGTTCAGCCAATCAAAGATTGGCCGGTACCTCGAGCCCAAGAGGAGCTTCACAGCTTCCTGGGTTTAACCGGATACGTTCAGCGCTTTTGCCCGGAGTACGCAGCGTTGACCGCAACCATGTTCACGCTCTTGAAGATGAAGGACAAGCGAAACGCCAAAATCCATTTCGATGCCGATCAACTGGCGAACTTCAACGAGCTGAAGCGACGGTTGTGTAACCCACCAGTGCTACATCTTCCAAACTTTACCCAAACAATGCATCTTCGTACGGATGCCAGTAAGTTCGCTGTGGGGGAGTGCTGTTTCAAGTCGTCGATGGTGTTTAACGTCCCATCGCGTACATCAACCGGACGATGAAACCAGCAGAACTCAACTACCCCACTCAGCAGTTGGCGATAGTTCACGCATTGGCAGCTTTCCGAATCTACTGCTTGGACAAAAATCCAATCGTCGAGACTGATCACATGAGTCTTGAGAGTCTGTTCACTCGGAAGATGGCTATTCGTCGACTTGCACGCTGGTAGACATCATTGCGGAGTACCAGCCAATGTGTTCGTACCTCCCCGGTGCGAAAAACGGCATTGCCGACGCATTAAGCAGAAGACCGGAGTTGCAACCAACGACGAAGTTTTTCCATGATTTGAGTGTGACTAGCTTCGACGATACATCGTTCAGCTTGGAGATCAGCGCGGTAACCGCAGACTCTGAACAGGTTACGAAGATCAAGGAAGCCTACCCAAAGGATCGAGATATGCAATCAATCTTGGCAGCAATCAAGCGAAGAACAACAAACTTGAACGAGACCGGGCAGTACCAAAATCGGAAAATGTACCGATGCTTTTCAGAAGCAAACGGCTTGCTCTGGTATCAGTCTCCAGCAGACGACACTCCACGAATTGTTGTGCCCAATGATGTGAAGTTAAGGCAGACAATCATCAGCGAGTGTCGGGATTTCAATTATGGATGGCACCCTGGTGCAGAGCGAACTTATCTCACATTAAGCCGACGTTGGTACTGGTCCAAGATGATCAAGTGGATCCAAAAATTCATTGCTGACTGTGAACCTTGCAGAAGGAACAAACCACGACTCACTAAACCCCCTGAGTTGCTCGAGCCGCTCAGCATACCCGACGAACGGTGGAGATCCATCTCCATGGATTTCATCACAGACTTGCTGCGGACGAAGCTCGAAGTTGATTCCATCTGGGTGGTTGTCGACAGGTTGACCAAGCGTTGTCATTTCGTGTTAATGACGAAGAAGGTGACGGCTGAGGGTGTAGCTCGTCTCTTCATCGATCACATATGGAAACTTCACGGCATGCCAACGAAAGTCGTCTCGGATAGAGACAGGAAATTCGTGTCAGCGTTTGGGCAACACGTTTTTAAGTCTATCGGGACAAAACTGAGCATGACCGTAGCACATGGAGCTCAAGGCGACGGACAGACGGAGCGGATGAACCGGACTCTGGAGGAATACTTGCGCTGCTTTTTTGGACCAATGCAGGATGACTGGGACGCCCTCCTCGTCACAGCTGAATTCGCTGTGAACTCGACGGTAAACTCCAGTACAAAGCTGGCGCCGTTTGAAGCCGGCGTGGGGTACATTCCAATGAACCCATTGCAACTTGCAGCGGAGCAACTCACCACAGTGCCGACTAGCCGACGAGGTACCGAGTTCCACAAACACCAATCAGCAATCTTACTACGTTGTCGGGAGGCCCTCGCGCAAGCACAAGAACGGATGCGGGATATCTACGATAAGAACCGCAAAGAACAAGTGTTCGAAGTTGGCGACCGGGTGTACTTGAGTACGCAACATCTGGACCCCAGCACACTGGTTTGCCTGCGTCCACCAAGTTTGGTCCAAAGTGGATAGGGCCTTCCACCGTTCTGCGCAAGATCCACAACCATGCATACAAGATCAAAATCCAGGCTGGAAACAAACTCCATCCCATTTTCAACACAGGATCCCTGAAACCGTACAACGCGCCCACGCGATTATCGCGACCTCATGAAGTTGTGCTGGCCGATGGTAGTGTCGGGCAGCTCGTAAACCGGATCCTGGGTAAGCGCACTCGGAAACGCCGGACCCAATTCCTGGTGGAGTGGGTGGGTGAAGTTGAATCAACTTGGGAACCAGTGGAAAGCTTGGGACAAGTTCCGGACTTCATTGCAGAGTTTGAAAATCAACGGAGGACCAAGAGACGCAGAAGAAAGAACCACACTAGCCAAGGTAAATTCATTCTCCCATGGAGGTTCCTGGTTGCCTGAAGCTACAGCTGCATCTTCAAGCGCTTGGCCTGGTTCTTCTCGCTCCGTTTCTTACGCTTTCCGTGCTTGCATCGAAAGGCCGGGTCCAACTCAACGAGTGACATGAATCGTACGCTATCAATCCACTCTTGGTTCTTGAGCTCCTGCTCGACATAGGGAGAATTTTCCTCCTCGTCATAACCATCCAGGACTTTCAACACCGTAGAAGACTCGACGACAATGACAAAGCAGTGTTGCAGGATATCATCACCAGCACAAATGAGATACACCCCTGGCTGAAGCTTGCGAACAAAATCCAAGAATGGTTTGACATCATGGAAGGTGTCAACAAGTTGCTTGCGGAAGAGCCCCTCGTAATTGAGCGGGACGTTCTTTGCCTGCAGATACTCGTAGAAGACGATGGCATCACGACGAAGCACGCCATACTCGAGACTCCGAGAAGAATTGTCCTCGAAGGCGTCCCAAAGCTGCAGGGTAACCAATTCAGGTCGACTCAAGTAACTGCACGCCATACGCATGGCATCAAGGAAGCAAAGACCAGATCGGATGCCGTTGAACCAGAGAAGTTACCTTTGCGGTACTTGACGAAAGGTTCAAACGAATCAGATTCTTTCCAGGCATCCACTTGGCGTATCAATTCCTGGTGGGCAACCAAATTCTTAATCCACACCCAACCGAGCTCGATGGGTCGACCGCGCCACTGGACCAAGTAACACCGATCTGGTGGATCCCCATGGCGATCGTGAATGTGGAGAAGTTCATAATCCTTGCCGTAATCACAGGGTGCATTCGGATTATAATGGGTTTTCTAGCCAGTACAGGGATGTCTAGCTGGGACCGGCGGAAGCGGTGGGTGGCGTATGGGCTTCTCACTGTAGCGGCGAAGGCGCTGCAGACGGCGACGCGCAGGTTGTGAGCTTTCATCAAAAATATCAGCCCCAGAAGCGCCTGGCGGTGCAACGACGGAGGCGCTAGACGTGTCGCGCAACACGCTGTGTGGAATGGCAGGTAAAACGAGTCGTGGATCGAGAGCTGGATCATTACGTGTAGCGCCAGGTATAGCAGCAGACTCCACAGACAACATCACGGCCTCGAGGACCTGCACCACATCAAGTTCCACAGCGGGTAATACAACCACAGCACCAGGCGACACAACGGAGGACGCAGCTGAAGTCATATTGGAAGTGGAAGTGGAAGTGGTAGTCAACTTGGTAGTCAAATTCGACGTGCTAACTGCGGGCATGGCAGGCACCATGGTGGGCTCCGATGGAGCCGCTGCAACGGACATCGAGACGGATGACGCCGCGGACACCACAAAGGACAGCTCGCGAGCGGTAATTACAGCAGGTGGCGGCATTACCACTACCGCAGACGGCATACCAACGGACTTGGCGATGGGCGACCCATCCACAGCGACAGAAGACTTGCTGCTGGTGGGCGACTCGGTGAACTGGTGGGCGGACGGATCGGAAGATGGCATGGCGCACGGCAGGGTGGACGACTTGGGAGACAGCTCGGCGGACGACGACGCGGACGACTTCTCCAGCGATGAAGCTCCACCCGAGGTCTCCATCTCTGCTTTGAATAGCCACGCGTAACGCGAAGATATACAAGACAGGGACGAATTTCCCAGGCAGAACCTATAGGAGCTGGCGAAGATGATGAAGGTCTTCGAAAGCGAGCAGCGCCCCGGAAGCAAGCAGCAAACTCCGTCCCAAGGCGATCGAACGAAGAATCCAGAATGGTAAGGCACCTTCTGGAAGGAGGGTGAGTGTAAGCGATTGGCTACCAGGTATGTTACCAGGTAGTCAGAAGGTAATATTTTAGTGTTAGAGTACCATAGCGAAATCAAACCAATAAGCAGACATAGGGTGGTTGTGGAGGCCACGTGGCCTCCATCTGCCTGAACTGTGGGGACGGCCTTACTTTACTTCAAGCCGCCCTCCCCTTAAGTCTTCGTAGAAGTCGGATAAACATACCTACAGTAGATAGCGACATCAACTGGTAGCAGCCATTGCGAGCTAACAGAAATTATGGTGTCGTCTTCCGATACACTCTGTGAACTTCTCGTTTAGGTCTTGACGGCAGCAACAATTGCACCAGACAACAGGCCAAGACCAGCCAGAACCAAGAGCGCCTTCACCGCCTTAGGCACCTTCCTGGTGCGCACCGTATGTAAAGTTGTCTGGGCTGAAGGCTTCGCATTTAGCAAAACCACCGCGGCACCTAAGGGAAGTGCGCCCCTCTCCTCATCGCTCGGCTTCTCTCCCCCTCTGAGACGGCGGACTATGCTGTCAGAATCACTTGGCTCGGTGTGCGCAGCAAGAACGGCGTCATTGATCTCGGCGGTTTCTTCGGCGCTGATTACGTCCATGCTGCTCGCGACGATAGTAGCCACGACCAGGGCCAGAAAGAAGGCGAGACGCATTGTTGTTGGTCGAGGAGGTTCTAGACTAGCCGTAGATTCCGCTTGGCGAGGCGAGTATACTGATGTCAATTACTGGTACGTACAACAACGCGAAACGAAAAGTGAGATTGATTTCCAAAACCTAAAATCGATTCTACCCCGATGCCCCTGTGCTTCTCGGGCAACTGCAAGCTGCTTCTCAGACGACAACTTCTTCGACTGGTACATGTACTTTCAATGATGATCACTGCCGTGTAGATCCCCCCATGAGCCATAATCGCTTGTGCGCGTGAACAAACGATCCCATTTAGACTGGTACTGCCGTCCGTACTTCGCAGCCGAAGGCACCATTGTAATAAGGATCTTGTTATAGTCACCAACGAGATTGCATAAAAACGTCGTTTTTGCAATTTAAAGCAACTTTCCAGCAACAACAAGCAACATATCCCCCTGCCCTACCTTTAAAAACGCTGCGGGACCCTGCGGGAAATGGGTCAATGTCGAGGTTTAGCACGCCGCGCGAAGACTACGCTTCGCACGTCGATGCTAAACCTCTCTGGCCAAGCTCGGTAGGCTTCACCCTAGTCTTGCAGCGCTACGCGCTGCGCTTGATCTCGCCGGCCGAAAGCCGGCGACTTTGGTGGTTAGGTCAACTATGCTGGTTTTATGCAATCTCGTTGGTGCCTCTTATTACTTCCTCATAATAATAGTGCCTTCGGCTGCGAGGGCGGCAAGTTTCGCTTGCTTGAGGTCGAAAAAATATGTATCGGAAAATCGCAATATCACTCCTTTTGTTGATAGCTTGATGCGATTGGCTAGGACGTAGTTAGCACCATGAAGCCCAATCATCCTTTGAATCCATTCATATCTCCCCGCCCACGTGTAGCGTCAACCAGAACGCTGAGACTTACTATTGTATTGGCGAGATGAAATGCACCACCAAACCTTTGATTTCCTCATAAATTTGAAAATACTCCACCTATGAGTGCAGAAAGACCCGCATTGAAATCAGCGTAGTTCAGCCTGTGCTTCAAGCATGCCAAACCTACCTTTATCTTTAGTTCCTCGCCATCGTGAAGCAAACTCCACTGCGGGAGAATGAAGCCAAAAAGATGTGCGCGGCGTACATTTGACTTTATTTCGACGACGAGAAAGCCTTTAGTGACAAGCTTTACGTCAGAATCAAGCTTACAAAACTGCGTTTCTGACAGGCTTAGATTCATGAGCAGCAGCAACGTTGTGACCGCAGCATGCCACGCCAAAATCGGCGCTGACAGCCTCATTCTCGAGCAACAATGCACAAAAAACAGTCGTAAGAAGACAGGATATTAACATACTTGGATAAGTATCTTACTGCGAGGAACGGTCGTTCTCTTGCGACTGACAAAGGGATCAAGCTCAAGCGCTGGACAAAGATAGTGGCGGACTTGAACAGCAAGCACCGCTGGCACTGATGGAGGGTGTCGTATCAATGCTGTGCTTGTTGCTGTGGCGTTAAACGTGGTAGTTGGTGCTACAACAGCTAGCGCGAAAGCACAAATTGAGGGGCTTACCCGCAGGCTGAGCAAAATGCAGACTCGTTAATAGGACATGTGCACCACATTGGATTTGTGGACCACACAAATAAGCTCAATAATGCGACTTTGTCAGAGAACACGAAGTTAAACTAAATCTCATTTACTTGGTGGCGAAGGTATCATTTCTATCTGGAAATCATGATTCTGGCAAATGACACTTAGCTCGAACACGGCCTTAAGAGAGGAAACACGGCGCTTTCCAGCAAAGAAAAGCCTGTATCAATAGCATATTAAGGTCAAAAGTTACGAATGGGTAAAGTTTGGTGGTGCATTTCATCTCGCCAGTACAATACCAGCGACCAGCCGCTCAAAATATGCTCTCCGGGGCGGCTCTTGATGTCTCGGCTAATTGCAGTCGTCGGAAGCGCTGAGTTCTCGTTCCGGTTTGGCCTCCAGGACACGAGATGACTTTTCTACGGCATTAATCAAGACCAAGGGCCCTCCGACACACAAACAACCAGATAGCGATATTTCACGGCGCTCAGGGGGCGATCCTGACCCTGGGTGGCTTAATAACGGCGGTCGCTGGCGAAGAACTCACTTCAACAGCTACGGGATAATTAACCATACACAAGGTCTCGCCACCATTGACGGCCAAAATAGCGATCCCTTGAGCTTGGTAGAGAGACGAACGCTTTTGAGCTCATTGAGTACGTTGCTGTCACTTAACGATATCTTATGACCGTTAGTGGCGAGGAACCAGCTCTCCAGTAACCACGAGACCAGTGACCTCACGCACGAAGTTGAAGAGGTAGAAGATGTCCAAGTACGAGGTGGTGGTTCCGCTACCGAAGGTGGTCGGACTAACGAGAATATCGAGTGCAATCGAAGCGCTCGCACAGCATTGTGGACGAATTCTTACTACAGTAGTACCGGTAGTACGAGTTTACCGAATGTTCTATACGGTATGTTCCAGATGGTGTCATCAGTGTCTGTTACCAACCACGCGCTCATGTACATGTATTTTACCACTATAATGGCATCGCACTGTAACTTCACTTCCCGTACTTCTGGTGTCTCTCACCCTTGTGAATCATTGGCACTTATCGAATTACTTCACAGCTGCGAGCCATTGATGCCGCCAACCACGGCTCCAGTCACTATACCAAGGCCGAGCAAAACCACGACAGCCATCGCCCACTTTGGCATACGCTCGTGGTTCTTCACGGCTTTCACGATCCCCTGCGTTGACTGGACCTTCGAATCCCCCCTGTCATTCGCGTCGCAGCGTATTTGAGCGCGCTAACAGGACCGCCCCCTCCCCTCTCCTCACCCCCAACCTTCTGAATCGCGCGTAGACGCTTAACGAACTTGTCCACAGCGATACGCTTGTTGTTGTTGCTGCTGCTGTTGACAGTGGTGACATCTTCGGCGCTGGCGAAGCCCATGGCGCTATTAGCGACGAAAGTAGCCACGACCAGGGCCAGGAAGACGGTGAGGCGCATTGTTCGGTGCGGTGGAGATTCTTGAATGACCAGCTCTCGGAGGGAGTCTCTTACTGTTACAGATACTGCCCATAAAGTGTCGCGTTCTTTGAGTTGAATTTATAGAGGCTATGTTGAGAGCCTAGCAAATTGGTTATCACAGTGCTCACTATTTTGATGCTACCCTAATGCATAAAATTAGGCGGGGACTCCATCCACTCTCTAAAATTATTTCCTATAAATATACGCCACTTTGTGGGTGGGCAGCAGACGGTGAGCAATTTGCTCCGGAGCAAGGCGTGGGCTGTCAAGATTATTGCTCAAATGGTGGTACGTCTACAATGTCTGTACACTGAGCCTAGGGTCACTGACTACGTAAGTAAGACACAACCCTCCTACATTTGATGATCAGATTTAACAGGCTAACAGTGGACG
>JAHQIV010001419.1:0-11812 GCA_030463285.1 Phytophthora europaea
CTCCACGTCGCGCGCGGCCGAAAACTGCAGGATCTGCGAAAGCAGCACGTCGTCCAGCGCCGCGAGGCGGCAGGTCGCGCGCTTGAGTGAGAGTGAAGGTCGGCGGGCTTGGCACATGCGAACCGATTCGAGAATGACCGACTGCAACTTGGGGTCGGCCAGCCCGGCGGAACGAAGTCCAAGTTTGGGACAGGTCGGATGATGATGGATACTAGCATGGTATCCGGTCAATTGACCTGACGTTTGTATGCGCAAGAAGATTATCCGGCGCGAAGTAGGCCGATCAAACCGTCGAGCGTAATCGTCGTACAGAGACCGGTCATTGTGTGTAAAAATTCACAAAAATAGCCGCCATAAGCAATTTGCATCGCCCGAAGTTGATGCCTTTCAGCCGCGAAAAGCGGACCCGAGCCGCGCGGAGTACAGGAGAGCCTGGAAGTGAAGCCAAGCTTCAGTTTAAACGGCGCCGATTGTCATTTTCCTCCTTCGGGACTTCACTGCGAGGGGCAAGTTGACTTGATTAGCTTGGAGAGTTAGACTCCCTGGAGTTTCCCCTTCCGAGTGCTGCGTGTTCTGGGTCGGTACGATTCCTTGCTCGTGGCACTCCCAGGTTGAGGCCTTGATCATACAACTTGCCGCGTCTCGAATCATTCCGGGTCGTAGTCTGGTGTAAACGGTGAAGCACCAGCTCGCCCACCGACCTAGTAGTCGAATGACCAGGCCACTCTTGCCCGCTGCCAGTAATACACAGGCTCCTCCGATGCAGAGCGAGTGGGTGGAGTAGTCGGATCGCGGCAGACCCATGCCAGCAGCTGACAGCTTGATGAGATTGGTCACTTGTGTCTTCTTGATTGTCCTGGTAGTCGAAACTGAAGTGAGGTACGGCCCTAGCTTTCGACCAGTAGTGAGCCACTGTGCTCGAATGTTCAGGCATAGTCTGGCCGCTGCCACGGGGCACAGGTGTGCGTGGTTGGACTTGTAGTGTCGTACCGTCGTGCCCTGGGTTACGCGGTCTCCCTTGTGTGACTCGAAGATCACCTCCACTGACGTCGCTTCCGGTTCTTTAGGTCCGACCTGTGTTCCTAAGCTGTCTCGTAGAATGACGTTGGCCGCTTTCACGCAGTGGGTCCGAATGACCCCCGTCGATTTGTCACTGGTCACCGGGCCCCACAGCTCTGAGCTTCGGTCGAGGAAGAAGAACGCTAGGACAATTGATCCCCACATCAGGCCACTCTCTGTATCGTGTCGGGCTCTGAGCTTGTGCATATTGAGCAGCATCAGTGTAGTAACTGGCTGCTTCCGGTCCACATCACAGTGGGAGCGCTTGTATCCTTGAGCGATGAGCTCAAATTCCGGATCATGGTAATCGAGTTTGGCATTCCGAACTGCCTTGTGTGCGAATGCCACCGCTGCCATTTTTCCGTCAAATGCCTGGTACTTGTTTCCTTTCCTTGCCTTGTTGTGCCCTTCTGAAGCGCACAAAGCCGCGAACAGTCCGATCATCCGAGCTTGTCGTGCCCTGGGCAGTTCGTCAATCCACACGGGAAATCCGAAGTCGCTGCAGAAGGTTTCCCAGAACTTGAAGTTCCTGCTGTAGCTTCCGAGTGTCCCGGCTGAGACTGAGGCCTGCTTGAGTTGGTCTCGCTTTTCCTCCACGCACCGGCGTCTGACGCGGTCTGTTGCATGCAACGATAGTTATTATTGATATCCCTGTGGATGTCGCACTTCGAAGTCTGCTCCAATCTTTGTCGAATCACGTGTGTCGTGAAGTGCAGTCTGTATCGAGCCTGGCTCAAAGCACACCGTCGCAAGGCCTGCTGCCCTTCCGGGGACTTGCAATTCATTTTGTCAGTCAGTTCTGTGATCCATCGCTTGCCGTGGATGACGACGTGGCACCAGGTGCCCTCCGTAGATAGGCTTGGCCCCCACATGTCTGTGACGCTGGTCAAGGCATAGGCCAGATCGTTGCTGTCTCGGGCCTGGCTCCGCTGCTTGAGGAGAAGACGCTCCTGGAGCTTCATACTTGTGATGCAGATTGTATTCTTTGCCACTGCCACTAACCAGACCTCGTCGAAGGCCTTGGTGTGATCGAACAGGTTCGTCGGCATGCCAGCGAATTCGGTCTGGAATACGAGAGTCTTCCACCACTGCAGATCCTTCCAAAAGAACTCTGTCATCGGGGCGCCTGCAATCGCGACACTCCGACAACGGTTCTGAACCGCAGTCAAGCGCTGGATGAATGGCTTCGTGATCGGGATGAAGCTAATCACGCGTCGGAGGCCGCCGATCACACTGTCCAGTCGCTTCCTCGACAGGAAAGCCTTTCACAACGTCTCCGTCAGGACGGATCGCAGTTTGTCAATCTTCCTCTGTGGAACTGTGATGTACTCGTCGGGGATGTTCCAGTCAATTCTCACAGCATGGAAGACGCGCGACCAGGTCGTAAATTTGCCTTCATGCCAGCCATCTGAGCCGAACACCAGCTTGACCCCGTCTCTGAGACGCTTCTCGGCCTTCGGAAGGCGGTCCCCGACGTCGACTTCAATGAGAACAATGTCGTCTACCCAGTGGAATGACCAAAAGGGTTCCATATGTCCGAGCACTATGGCGCAAGTAGTGGCGGACTGCTTTCCCGATGACGGCGAAGAACCCCGGTGAAGACGTCCACCCGAAAACGGCCATGCCGGAAACAATGCCATGAGAGAAGCAAGGCAAACGTCCCCCAAAAGCTGACGCATGATCCGCGTGTACTGG
Organism: Phytophthora europaea; assembly: GCA_030463285.1. Classification (NCBI taxonomy): domain Eukaryota; phylum Oomycota; class Peronosporomycetes; order Peronosporales; family Peronosporaceae; genus Phytophthora; species Phytophthora europaea. The sequence goes on from JAHQIV010001419.1 coordinate 2,755, forward strand.
TACGTGGTGAAAGGCTTCAGCGATATCTGCGATCATGGCGTAAATGGTGTACCCTGAGTACCGGCGACGAAGTTCGCAAATGCGACGCGCAATGGAGACGAACGGGTCCCAAGTCGCATCGAGAGAGGTCTCTGAGGCCGTCTGTGCGTTGACGGACAGTCCATCCGGCGCAGATAGGTCGTGGATGATCCGACCATCCAAGTGCAGCGGCTTGCCCTTCTTCGGCACCAGAGTAAACGCGCTCTACTGGAACGTGGGGTTGCGTTCGAATGCTTACATGGTCGCAATGATGGCACGGCCCTTGTAATAATCGGCGAGGAGTTTGTCGACCACGAGACCCGCACCTGTGCGGGCTTCAGTATAATTGGCGGGTGTCGGGCGCGACCCAAGTCGGGCGGAAGGATCCTTCCAGGGAGGTATCAGCCCGGTCTGCGCGATGGCGCACAGGAGGTCGAGAGTCGGGTAAGAAGCGAGATGGACACGGTACAGCCATGGGCGAAGTGCTTTGTTCGGACGAGGATCGGCCGCAGTCTGACCGCGAAAGAGAGCGAGAGTTCCTGGAATCCCAAACCGACAGTCGGCCACCAAGGCATCCAGGATGCGAAGATCAATGGCCGGGACGGCATGGGCGCCCGGCCCAGCCGCCAGAAAACCCGAGTCCACGGGGAACGGTACTCCAACGCGTCTTGCAGCGGCTTGGAGGGCATCGAAAACCGGACGAGGCACGCACCTGGTACGGCCTTGAACGCAGCACGACCGGGTGGCCGGTGTGTCGAACCATGACGGAAGAAGCCGCCAACGTGAAAATACGTTAGGGTGGACGCACACGCGTGACAGGAGGATGGCTAGGCCGATCGTCGGGCAGCTGGACGAAGCGCGCTCGAACAAGATGTGCCACTTGGCGGAGATCACGAAGGACAAGCGACCAGGTCGCTGCCACGTGAGCTAAGAGATCGGGTAGTAGCGGTGCCACGGTGTGCGGCAGCTGAAGCAAGATCGCAGGGCTCTATGCCGACGCGTACAACGGCGGGCATGGCCAGCGCGTGTCCGACAAGGTGAGGTCGGTCGGGGGAAACGAGTCCATGATCCAGTTGCAGAGTCCGTCGGCGGCGGTATTGGAAGCCCGGAGAATGGCGTGAAGATAGATGAGTGTATCCACGGTGCCCAGGGCCCGAATCTCACCGATCAGCGATGCCAAATGGGGTGCCCGGCACACAAATTGGCACAGTACCTGGGAGATAACCACGCGAGAATCATCGTAAATATCCACCCTGGGGAACGGAAACGCGGTTCGAATCCAACGTAGACACGCGAGAAGCCCTTATGCCTCGATGACATTATTGGAGTGAGAGTCCGGGAACGTGGTGGTCTGCCACTGGATGAGCCGATGGTCACTGGACCAGACGCACCAAGCAAAGGCACACCGACCGCTCAACGGCCGAAAGCCGCCGTCAAAGGAGGCGTAAAGGCATGATCGAAAGCCCAGGCGGCCAGTGTCGACCGCTTCACCGGCCGCGCGGACGACGCACTGTGCGTCCGACACAGCCTTGGTGAAGAAGTCGAGGTGCCTGGCACCGTAGCAGCACGCAGACCAACGTATAACGCCGATTGACCTGAGCCGGTGACGCTCTGAGCGTCCGAAACACCACCCGGTGATGATGTCGAGGTGTCTGGCACCGTATCAGCACGCAGGCCAACGTATGACGCCGATGGACCTGAGCCGGTGACGCTATGTGCGTCCGAGACGACATCCAGTGATGAAGTCGAGGTGCCGGGCACCGTAGATGCACGTGGATCAGCATCCGACGCCGATGGGGCCGTGCTCGGTTCGTCCTCGTGGAAGGTCGATCCGATCGAGGCAGATGCGTCAGACGCAGTAGAAGACACGGGAGGAAACATAACAGCCATTGTTGAGCTACGTGTGGGCGACCTGGGCGCTAAATGCTCTCCTCCCCAACGCCTTCACTCCCTCTGAGGGTGCGCCGCCTTCAAGCCCGTGTGCATTTCCGTCACCCACTTCAGGACGTCGGGCGGGAGGCGGTGAAGCTCGTGAAGGTGCTTGCAGCTCGTGAAGGTGCTTGCAGCTCGGAAAGGTACAGCCCTTCACCGATTGAAATCGAACGCACACTTGCTTGCCATTGACCACCGGGATTTGATCTCGGATCTGCTTGGGGATGATGGAGGATTCGGCAGCAGGCCGGGCCCGTGCTGGACGAGTATCACAATGGGGGGCCTGGCCGCGCGCTAGGGGGCGTCTCGAGTCGTGTCTCCCCGGGAGCTCCGACGACGCCGTGCGAAAAACCGAAGTCACGACTGCATCATTCATCACTCGTGTCACAAGACGCTGATAGGTTGGCGAGTCGCTGCGGAGGGAGCTCAAAGCTCGAGAACCTGCCCGGCGAAGGTCCACGCCATGGAGAAGGTCGTCGAACAGATCGGAGAAAATCGCTTGGTAGAAGTTGCACATGGCGTAGAGAAGCTGGGCTGGTGCCGTCGGTTGAAGCGACCTGACGGAGTCGCCATGCACTGTGCGGAAGACAGCGGCGAGGTCGGAGGGATACCACAACGACGCAGCATCTTGGATCGTATATAGCACCTGGTGCAACTGATCCGCCCGATTGATCTGCATCGTGGGGGCCGGTTCTGACCCCCCCCCCCACTGAGAGTCCTCGTGGATCACGGTCCGATCTTGCTGGTATGCACCTGGTGCACTTGGAGACAGGAAATGGTCGAAGGACCGGCTGAAAAAGTCGACCGAAAACAACATCTTCGTCGTCACCTTGGTGGCACGATACTGGCTGCGAAAGCGCTCTTGGTGGAGAATGAAGCAGACTCGATCGTGCGGATACATGTTAGCAAACCGAAATCCAAGAGAGTTCGTACCTGCATCGTCGTCCTGGAACCGGGGGCCGACTCGGGCAGCTTCGTAAACGGCCAACTCACTGGAAGAAGGTCGAAACAGGTTGTTACCGGCCGGTTGTTGCCCCTGGGGTGGCCGGACCGGGGAGAACGAGCGCCTATCCCGCCTGGCTGAGCGTGAACGACGACGGGAACGGCTCCTGGAGCGAGATCGCGATCGGCGGTGTCCACGCAGGGGAGAGACATGATGAGCGTGCCGGTCAGCATGGCCACGCCGACGTGATCGAGAGCGCGACCGTCCGCGCTGGGGAGACTGGGAGCGGTCACCCTGGCACAGTGAACGGGGCCGAGACCGGCGACCATGTGATGGCTCAGAGCGAAGCTCGGGCCCAGGGCCGTGATGTGAGCGAGAAGGCGACCGTGCACGCGGTGCGGTCGGGTGACGAGCATGCCGGTGCTCCGCATCGTGATGAACTTGGACAGATCTTGGGGGCGATCGGGAGCGCTCAAACCCGGTGGGCCGTGAGAGCGGACCGGTGATGTCAGCGCCTGGCGCCGGCCCCTGAGGCGAAGTGAAGCGAGCGGACTCAGGAAGACCCGCATCACCCGCCGACGGGGCGGCCAAATGAGTCTAGATAGCCGCCACCAAAGCCGAGAGAACCGAGAGTTGTGACTGGAGGGCCGTGTTGGTTGCATGTTGCTCCAGGAGCAGTGCCCGCATGAGCGTCTCCCCGGAGAGGTCAGCCATCGGCTGACCGGTTGACTGGGCCATAGTCGCAGGGCCTGGCCCGGGCGTAGCAGCGGCGGGAGCATCTTCCACTCGTAGAGCGCCTGGCGCTTGTCGGGGATGCGAAGGCAGCGGCGTCAAGAACTGATCGCCTGGCGTCAAGTCGGTCTCGGCCCGGGTAAGGAGCGGAAGCTCGACGTCGTCCGACTGGTGCATGGTGTAAGCGTCCGGGGACGCTTCGCCTTCTTCGAGATCCATGGTCGAGCTGGACGGATGGAGCATCCTCCACGCATTGGCCGTCGGAACGATGGACGTCTTGGTGCCGCGCGGAGTTACATACGCAACCGCTTGAGTACCCAAATCCACCGTGACCTCCGCCCCAGGGGCGGTGAAGGCTTGCGCAAGATGTTGGCGGACTGACGCACGGCTGGCGGGCGGCGAGGCGCTGAAGGACCGCCAGGCGGTGTCGAATCGAGTTGGCTGCAACGTCGAGGGGAGGCCGTGGTAGAAGCCCAGCACGAACTCATCCCGCGAAATAGCTTGGCTGCGGACGTCAACGAGGGGGGTAGCGACCACCTGGTGGCGCTCCCCGGAGTAGCCCCGGATGGCTACCATGCAGATGTAGCTGCAATCTGGCTCCTGGAGCAACGATGTCGTCTACGAGCGCGATGGAAGTGGCTGGTCGGTTGTCGAGGACTTGGCCGCAGAGGAACACGTCAGACGTGTGCTTGGTGAACTTGGTATCGGAGCGCGGAGATGCCACGCAGAACTGGGAGAACCGGAGAAAACGGAACACCGACAACAACAGACGCTCCTGGAGCTCGCTAGCCAGGTTGCGGGAGGTCTGCGTCAGACGCCAGTGCGGGATCCAGTACGGCACGTCAACGTGGTCTCGAAGGGCGGGATCGATGTCCTCCAAGCGCTCACCGGGGAGAAGAAGCGTTAGGATGACCTGCCAGGCTGGTCGTTTTGCGTCGTCAGCACCGTCGAAGAAGGGCCCCGGGTCATCCGACCGGAGCTGGGGTTCGCCGATCAGCGTCGCGTACATGGGGCCTGCCCACGGTCCGCCGAGTTCATCAGGGGCCTCCAGGCGAACAGTTCGCCCACCGTGGCCGACGTAAGGGCACGGGGCGGGTTCCGTGCGGGGACCGAAGGCTTGCATGCGACGACGTGCATATTTCTCACTTGGCAGCCTGGCTGCTTCTTCTTCGTGGAGCTCTGAGCTCGGTGCTGGTCTTGAGCGCTGGGCGGCAAAACGGCGAATGACTGGCTCGCCGTTTGCCTCCGGTTCGGAAACCCCGGTTGAGTTCTTCGATATTCTTCGTACTTAACCGCACACTTGCCGTTTAACACAAAAAGTAACGACATGCACGGGGTGGCAAAAATAGGTCAAATATGTTTTTAAACGAGTTGTACATGTACAGTACCGTATATTCTCGGAACAATTGTTTTTTATTATTAATAGAAGAAATTGAATTAGAGTATTTTTGCGCTTCTACGAGTGAGTTCAACTTTCGAGGCTGGGCAAATTTGGCCGGAATTCACAATATTTCTAGGAAGTGATTAGAGTCACCAACGAGATTGCATAAAACCAGCATAGTTACCCTAACCACCAAAGTAGCCGGCCTTCGGCCGGCGAGCTCAAGCGCAGCGCGTAGCGCTGCAAGACTAGGGTGAAGCCTACTGAGCTTGGCCAGAGAGGTTTAGCATCGACGTGCGAAGCGAAGTCTTCGCGCGGCGTGCTATACCTCGACATTTACCCATTTCCCGGAGGTTTTTAGGGGTAGGGCAGGTTGATATGTTGCTGGAAAGTTGCTGTAAAGTTGCAAAAACGACGTTTTTATGCAATCTCGTTGGTGACTCTAACAAGGTCCACATTTCTATACATAATTTAGAGGTTGTATTACAGTATAATAAAACCAGCATATTATGTACCAAGCTTAGGGAGGAAAAAACTATACACCTCTGTCAATCTACTTCGCTTCAGTATGCATTTTTTGAAGCTCTCGTTCTACAGAACTACACTGGTTTAGGATGAAAAAAATGCATATCCCGATAGCTCTTGTGCAACGGAATCAAAAGAAGCTCACTAGGCGTGAGTTCATGAAGAAATGAAGAAGCTATGCTTGATCTCCCAGCTCCCGGCGACGCGAAAATTGCTTGGGGGTGGAAAATTTTGCGTCCCAAGCAAATCCTTGTTCGCACCATCTAAGCCAATGAAAGCTGTCTATTTTGCTCCCGGGAGCGCTCACGGGAACTTAAGAACCCGCCTTAGATGAATAATTTGAGCCCGTATTTTGCCAATGCGAAGTATATTGTGAGTTCCGACCAAATTGGCCGAACCTGGCCAGTTCATCGACATGTTGAAATCGCTTCTTAGAAATCTCAAGATGTTTGCTAATCGACCGAGACGGGTTGAAAAGGCTTCATCACTGTCTGGCGACTTTGGGACCCGTCGACTTAATTAATCGGCTCCGGAAACTTCGACTAGAACGCAAAACATGTAGAAAAATAGGATGCCACATCGATTTGTCGTTCCTCGGCTCTGTTCATATAATATATGAACAGAGCCGAGGAATCGATAATGATATCGTCATCGATTTATAAGCAACCTGCTTCGAATGCCCACTGTTAGCGGGGCATTCTGACTCAGAATTTGAGGGCAGCTAACTTGGGCTGCAAACTCGAGGTTGTAAATGGAATCCCGGGGTTTGAGTAAAACTAAGCGTACGTTTTGTGACCAAAAGTATTTACGCTTAGTTTACCATGCTATCAACTTCGTAGTACTACGTAATAGTAGTATGTGCTTAAATCGATCGAGCTGCAAAATTGACCGATTGTCACTATAAATGTTCGTTATACATGCTTGAAAGTTCACTTCGACCACTGTCAAGTTATGCCTAGGCTAAAATGTCGACCGATGGCCGCAATTCTCCTCCTGCATGCAAATTTGATAATCTTCTCCTTCGGGACAATCGATCCACACGAATGGACTGAGTAATGTTATGGCTTCTGGTCGCAAGACAAGGGCAGCATTACTTTCTCCACCCTCATCACTCGCAGCCGAGTTAGAAACACCGATCACCACAAACGAGATGCCAGTAGTTTATAAAGCGCGTGAAGACCAACATGTCAAGCGAGACCAGCATGTCAAGCGACGTCCATGCCTGCTTGACGCATCGCCAGAATGCGCATGATCAGCCTGGCGCTGATCTCTTCGTCGGACATGTCTAATCCAAAGTCGTCGCCGGAATTATCGTCGTCTCCTCGTTCTTCGTCCTCAGAGCTCTCGTCATCCGAGTCACGGATATCGTACCATTGCAGCTGTTCCGAGACAGCGTTTGCCATGCCGTTGCACTCTTCAAAGAGCTCGTCTGTGAGGTCAAATCAATACACGATCAGTTGTTGCTCTACGAGAGTGTCTTACTCCTGCAAACATCATCAAAAACTTATAATACCTGCAATGGCGCTGTATACGAAGGGCTCTTGTCCGAAGTTGAGATGCAACGCGTCGTACGAGTCTAGCCCAACCGCTGGGTACCAATTTCGATGCTCGCACTCTATGTGGGCACCATCCTCGCCTGATATAATCTCGCCATTATGTGTGAAAAACAGAAACATTATTCCGGTGATCGGGTTGATGCGGATACCGCAGCCAACTGTGCCCTCGGCCTTGAACATTGGACCAAACGGGTGACCCTGCTTGAACAAGTAGTGTGCTTCAGTACAAACTATGATATCGACTAAACAGACCGCATGGTACAAGTCAGAAAGTGCCACGCACCTCAAACGGAGTTCCATGGTAGAAGCGTCCGTCGTCGCCGTGATAGCCGTATGATCTCCGTGTCCAGCCTGGCTGCTTGCCAACAAGTGGAAACTTGCAGCTAACCAGACCTATCGACGTCATCGAATCTTGGCCAAACAAAGAAGGAGCCCGAGCATATCGATGCTGCCGCTTCGACAAAGCCAGCTCAAAGTATCCGCCAGGCACGACTCCAACTTGATAAACCGGCCGCGTTTGACTCTGTGCTCTATCGTTCTCTGTCGGATCGCGCTTGTATACAGCGACATGGAATGTCGTCGGGAAGGGCACATTAGCTCGGATGCATCGATCGTCACCTAGCATTCCTCCATCCAGGGCGAAGTCGACGGAGTGCGACTCCCTCAAATCTGGCGCCTGCAACGAAATAATCCTGACCCAGAGCACAGACACCAGCTTTGTCAACTCCACGAATATATATAATATCTGCTCAAGTAAATAATATACTACTCACCGATGGTATGCATCTGTGTACCCCAGAGCCTTCTGCGTCTCCTTAATATCGGCATGGGACGGCACTGGGATGATGGCGTGTGTCAGCAACTGGAACTTGCGACTTTCGGTACACGAGCTGCAATAATTACAGTTAGTTTCTTCAATAAAGCATCACTGCAGCAGTTCTACGACAACTGCGGACGAACCTGGGGAATAACGCGTCCAGATTTCCGTCGATCTGAAGCAGCGCGTCGCCCTGCGCCACGCCGTCCAGTGGAAAGTTGAGTGCCTCCCAGCGCCGCAGGAAAATGCGCTTCCAGATGGACGGAAACCACGGAACCACGTCACGCGCGACGACAGACGACGCTACAGTCAGCGACTCCACGTCGCGCGGTGCTGCGAAGGCCAGGACGTGCGCTAGAAGCTCGTCGCCGAGGTTGGCAAAGGAGGTCGCCATTATTGCAGAAATACTTCTGTTCCACCCGCAAATCTGATACATGTATTATACATATTGTGCCTTTCACTAATTCTGCCGTGATAATTCTGGCATAATTCTAATCATATCTCGATCTTAAATATTCCTTGGGTTAGCTAATTCCCATGTTAATTATGGGTTGTCCAAACGTTGCCGAAATAAGCATGGCGATGGTGTCGATGAATTGAGGCGAATTAAGCTTATCCAGCCCGAGTTAGAGAAAAACAGGGCGATTGGCGGTTGGCCACCCGCCATTCTGTGTATCTTCGTCGATTAGCTTGCAAAAGCCGATCGCGGCCGTTAGGAGAAGTGCAGGCAGAATTAGCATTAAATTGAGGTAGGCCGCCCGTTTATGGGTCTAATTCCGCATGAATTAACAGCCCACCCGCCAAAATCGGTGAAAGGCACAATACATGTATTATACATGTATTGTGCCTTTCTGCCATTTTGCCCTCAGATTTAAGGTCCTACGTAGGAGTAGCGGTCCTACGTAGGAGTAGCGGTCCTACGTAAGACCTCCTAAAAGACAGTCTGATGGTCATTAAATTTAGCATGTCCCATGTTACAAGAGTCGAAATGTCAGAAGGCTGAGCAGCAGCTCTTTCGTAGGAGTAGATGGCCGGCGAAAAATGGCCATTCGGACCTAATTTGCTTAAAGGTATTGTGCCTTGCTGTCGTTTTGCGCTCGGTTTTAACCCTCCTCATCGGACTTGGGGCTCCAACGGGGGTACTCTAATCTGAC